>JAQFVV010000056.1:1263378-1476380 GCA_028023455.1 Epiperipatus broadwayi | reverse complement strand
ATTTTTTTTGTTGTTTTTAATATTATTTTTACTTTACATCAGGCATTTTGCCTTGGAAAAAATAAGCTTCTATTGTTAAGAAATTATTAAATAAAAATTAAATGATACAAATGACACATTCAGAGCAAAGCTTATTAGTACAGACAATTATGAAGGGCTTAGCATGCTTTTGACTTAATACAGTTTTAGATGTAGCAATGAATATAATCAAAATGGGAGAGTATTTTAAATAGCCTAAGAGCAAATGAAATATTTTGCATATTGTTTGAATTATAAATTAAGTGATTAGAGTGGGCCATTTCTTGGAGAGGGGGATGCAGGATTCTTTTCAATTGATGGTGTGTTTATCCTGAGATGCACCAAGCCTCCTTGACTTTATGCTTAGCATTATTGTGCTCAGTGCAGACTACACTAACAGATGTAGGCTCGAAACCATGACCGAATTTTAAAAAATGTTGTATCAGTATGAATTTTAGCCCAATTGTAAATATTTATGTTGAGTTAAATGGGTGAATACATTGGTTCAGGACTCCCCATAATAAACAGATGCCAAGAAGTATTTTGACATTTAATTTTGTAAACAATCTGAGAGTAAAGATCTGCACTTTATCTTTTGAGTTACTAATTAAATGATTAAGTGGGGACGGGGTGCAGAGAGCAATTTGATGGGTGGGAGATTTTAGGTGAGTAGGGAAATCCATCTTTTTTGACCATTTCTCTAAATTCAGTCATAGTTTCGAGTCTACATCTGTTAACATGCACTGCACTGAGTGCAATGGTGCTAAATGAAAAGTCAAGGAGGCTTGACACATATCTGGGGATAAGCATGCCATCAATTGAAAAGATTCCTGCATTCCCCTCTCCAAAAGATGGCCCACGCTAACTACTTAATTTATAATGCAAAAAATATGCAAATTATTTCACTTGTTCTTGAACTATTTAAAACACCTTCCCACTTTGATTACATTCATTGCTACATCTATGGGTGGATCCAGTTGAAAGCATGCTAAGCACTTCATAATTGTCTATACTAATAAAACTTTGCTCTGAATATGTTGTTTGTATCATTTGTTTATATTACTGTTTCGGAGATAAAGCATTTAAAAGTGTTATATTTTAAATAAAAATTAGTTAAATAGATCTTATTTTGAGTAATAATAGACTTTTCAATTTATTTTCAATGTACATGATCATTTTGTAATGAAGTTTTATTATTACGTGCTGAGTAGAATTTATATTTTGTAGAAATAGTTTCTGTTTGTGATGAAAGCTTTTAGGCATGTTAAAATATTTATGACAAAATTTATTATAATATTGAATAAAATTTAGACAACTAAATTGTATTTCAATTTATTTTTAATGTACTTCCTTACTGTAAATGATCAAACATTATTTTTTAATATGTGCTGAATAAAGCTTTTATTTTTTACATAGATTTTTCAAGTTATTCCTTGGAAATGTTCAACACATCCACTTCAGGGATTATATTACAAAATATTAAATAAAAATTAGTTAAGCAAATCATATTTTCAATTTATTACTGAAGTATTTTATTATATATATTATAATAACACACATCAACATGAGACTGATACTTTAACCACACGTCCCTGATATAATGTAGTGGTTTTTTAAATATAATCAAATGCTTGTTACATTTTAATTAATAAATATAGATTTTTTTCTTGTGATATTTTGGACACAAATGCATGTTAGTGATTTACGAGGGTATGTTTATATAATCTATACATATCAATAGAAAATCATAAACATTTTGTTTTCTCATCATATAGCAGGCTTGATTAAGAGTAAACCATTGACTTATTTAATAAAGTTTTATTTTTCAGATTGAAATGGGTGGTCAACCTATAATAGAGCATGATATTTTTTTCTACCCAGTAGGTATGAATTTTATTTTATGTATGAAATTTTTTATTTTATAAGCAACTTACAGCATAGGACTTCACACACAACAGATGAAATTGGGATTTAAATAATGATTGTTTAATTAGAGTATGTGTACGGGGAAGAAACCCATTTAGTGTATATAAAAAAGAAACAAAAATTATTATTTAACTATAAAGATGGATATCAGTAGACAGTGACACAAATAACATAGATGTCAATACTAGCATTTAACTAAAAAAGAAGTTATCTGAAGCTCAATACCCAGACATTACATTCAAGAAGCCCCATAAGAGCATATATAATCAGAATCATGATAAGGAAGAAAAAAAAACTACAGACCAAAACACATTGATTCAAATGATTATTGAAATGAGAGAAAGTATGGAGGAGTCAAAAATAATGATTGAAATGAAATTAGGGGGTTGAAAAAAATGACAAAATAAAGTAGGGAGGAGCTGAAAGAAATGATGATCAAAATAAAAAGAGTTCAGAGAAATGTCAAAATAAATAAACCAAAGGCTTATAAAAGTAATACAGAGCCAAGAACATATACAGAGTCAAATTAAAAAGGAAGTGAAAGAGAGCTGGAAAAAATAAGAGAACAACGAACTGAAAGCAAATGTGAAGGATATCACAGTAGAAGTCAAAAAAATCAAAACAAAAGCATCCTTAGGAACAAAATGGAAGAATGTGAAAATTAAAAAGGAATTATGAAATGAACATTATTTCCCCCATAAATCAAAAACAAGATAGTACATATCTGGTATCAGATGACTGTCACAAATATGATCACAAAGAAATAGGTGACATTCAAGAGATCAATATTGAAAAGGAAATAAAACAGAATATAGAGAACTTCATTAAGAATGTAAACCCTGGTCATACAAATTATGACTAGGCTTATGCTTTTTTTTAAAAAAGGGGTTTATTTTATACCAAAACCATATTGAGGATACCTTTCTCAGTTTTTAAGATAGTGTGTATAATGAAACAGAAAAGTAACAACCCCCAGATTTTTATCAAATGAAGGATGGCCAAATAAGATTCTTTCCCAATTTTAAGAAAAATAGGTGAAGAAATATGCTGAAAAGTCACCCCATATTTCAATAAATACTGCTGGGAATGCAAAATTTCCAGCACCTGCCAAGAGTATTAAATTATCCTGAAATCAAACCCATGCTCAAGAGATCATATCCTATGGGAATAATTTACATCAGCTACTTAAAAAATATAGAGAATATCTCCATATAAAAAATATTTTATCTTGGCTGCATAACATTTGAAAAAAGGGAGCTTACGAGGAATAAGCCACCAGATGAAGAGGACTAGCTCTGACACCAACATTGGTTTTTGTGATTCTATTAAGAAACCACCTGATAAAAGAATATCACTGACAAAGATGCACACAGTGACTCTCCATAGTATATGTTAGTCTGTGGCTGACCATCAGATTTAATAAGGATTAAGAGAACCCTCCATTAATGTTTATCAGTTTTTTTTTATTTTCTCAAAACAAAAAACAATAATTAATCCCCTTTCATGCTTTACAACTGTTTGTGAGTTTTCATTTACTATCTATTTGCACTAATGTATAACCTAAGTTGGGCTGGCTTATCACTCAGATAAGTAAAGACATTTTCTCATGTTTTTTTCTCCCTCTGGCTGGAGAGATATGAAGCTATATAGGTGTACATATAAGCTTCATGCCAACTTATGAATAAATAATTTTTAACTGGTGTCTTTTGATTTACAATTAAGTAATTTTAATTTATAGAAAATTTATTTATTAAAATTTTATTATAAACATTTTTAGTCATTAAAAATTTATTCAAGGCACATGTATTGTGTGTAGTAGAGGGTATCAAAAACAGAGCTGAGATTAAATAAATAATTAAGCCAATAGTATATCCAATTCTAGAATGTTCTAACATATAATTAATTTAAAATTCAGCTAATTAAATTTCTGAACATTTTAGTTTGTAAAGGCAGATTAATTATAGAACATAAAGTACATTTATAATTGGTATAGCAATTTTATTTAAGTAATGAAAATGTAATCTCTCTGTAATTTATATATATGGATAAACATTTTTCAATATTTTATCTTGCAGTAAAAGGTGTTAATGTATGTCTAATTGCTGCCAGAAATGCCATAAACATAAGGCATTAAGAATTGGGAAAATTTTACTAATTAATAAAATAGATAATCCAAATGCCTTTTGTCTAAAATCATATAAATATCTCAAAAAATGTAAAAGATTATTCTAATTCATTCTTATTATTTTTTGTTCTTCTGGGAAGATTCTTCAAGACTAAATATCAAGAATATTTTATTATTTGCCATAGTATGCTGACTAGTGAGTATAAAGTTTGTGTCCATTTCCCCTTTGCCATCTCTGGGATGCATGTCTTTATTGGTTCATGAACTGCTACTCATATTGAAGTCTGTTGAAATGTACTTGTGCCAATATTACTGTCATCATCAAAGAATTCAGCCTGCTATTTGACCTATCATGCAATTATTCCATGAGCAGCCATCTAGTCAATTAAACCACCTTCAGCCAAATACTGGCTGAAGAACCAGCTTGTCTCCAATTAACTATTAATATCTGAGCAATGGACATCTAAGACAATGTGAATTTCTCCATGAAAGATATGCATTGCTATTACATCTCACACTGCTCTTCATATATTTGCCATATTTTCAAATCCTTCATGAGGGTAATAAAAAGCAGGAACATTTAAATTCTATACATGAGAATTTGCATCCTGATAAAACAATTCATAGTTATTAATGTTTCTCTTTTATTCGCATATTTAATTTTGTTCATTTTCTTTAATTTTACTTTAACTAACTTGTATTGTTAAGAATTATCGAAAATATTACTAGATGCAATCATTCTTAAATCTTACATATATGATAATTTGTTATTAAAAATCAGGTGATGAAAGCAATATTTTGTAAACATATTTTATTTCTTAAAATTCTGAGAATTGGCTTTCTTTTCCCCATTAGTTAGCTAATTAATTAAAAGTGCAAAGATGTTTTAAACCCCACACTTGAATGTTTTAAGATTTGGTTTTTCTAAAATATAAGCTGCCATGCATTTCGATTAGGGATTTCACTTTTGCAATTAGAAAACCAGGTGTTTGATAAACAATTATAAAAGTTGAATTAGTTTTGAAAATAATGTTAAACCTGGAATTAATTTCATTACCCCAGCTCGCAAGCTCAATTAGTTCTTCAAAATGCCTTGTAAATGAAAATTCTTGTATAAGAAACAAGCAATTAAGATTTTTTATAGTTAAAAACTTTATTATTTTAAAATCAAATACATATATTATATAGACTTTAAAAATACTATTGAACTCTTAAAATTGGAAAAAAGATTTTAAAATTAAAATGAAACATGTAGAAAAAAAATAACATAATGTATATTTCAAAATTTATTTGTGCATTTTAAATTCTGTCACTAATGCTTTTTTCTTTTTATAATTGTACAATCTATTAAATTTTGAATACTTTTTATAGCACTTTATTTTTTTTTACTCAATATTCTGATATTTTTTATAATGCATATTTAAATAAAAATGGTATCATACAATTGATTGCTGTAATTTTAATAATGCAAATGATTAATTATTTTTTTTTTTTTGCCAGGAAGAAATTAAAATTTCTATAGGTAGAAAAATATTAAATAGTAAGTAAGTTAAATAAAAATTGATATTGAAATGATGCATCCATTTTAAAATTTATTAATTTTGTTGTATATGATTGTTATGTACTGAATGAAATTTGTGTTTTTTGCTTTTTTTAACCAATATTTTTTTATTTTTGTAATAAAATGTGTACTATGTTATAGATGAATTATGAGAATACTGACTAAAAATAAAGTAAATAAATGTTTTCAACTTATATTTAGCACTCTTACATCACATAAAAATGATTATTAATTTTTCCTATTTTTAAAATAAAAATAGTATACTTTTATATCATCAATATTCTTGCCTTGGGTGAAATAAGAATATGAAACAAAAATTAATTAAATGAAAATATTTTAGCTAATGTACACATTTACTATTAATGCACTTTGTTACTGTAAATATTCGAAGCTTGTTTTTGATTATGCATTGTATTGAACAAAACATATACTTTTTACTTTTTTCCCATGTAAAATGAAACTCATATTTAGAATGGATTGTTATAAATAACAGTAAACATTCTTGCAAAGCACTGCAGTAGATGAAAATTAGGATAAGTACAGGAATCATGTTTCTAATTATTTTAATTAATAGTATTCACTGAATGTAATGATTAAGTCCTGTTCTGCACTGCATAACAGTTTTTAAAACATGTCACAATTTTATTGTTCAATAACACTGCTATTATGTAGTAATTGTTCTATGCTGTCATTACTTTTATAAAATAGAAATCATTTAAAACAATCAAACAATTTTTTGATAGTTAGAGAAAAATTTGATTATTAGTTGATATAGTAAGTTGATGATTTTGCCTACGGTGAATACTCACATAAAGATCGATTGTATATAGGAGAAAAGTTGTATTGCAATTCTTAAACAGAGTTTCAAATCAGGATAGAAAACATTTTGAATGCTCATTATGTGTTAAACCCAATGTATAACATGCCTATTTTTAAATACAATTAATAATATTTTTTGTTAGTTTTTGATTAAAGTGTTGCCTATTAATAATGCAATATAATAATATAGTATAAAAGGGAAGTTGCTTAATACATCAGTCTCCTTGTTTTCCGATCAATACCTTTTGGTAATATAATTTTCTTTAAAAAAAGTAGATGACATTGTCCTTAAATATTAATAGTAAAATGTCATTATGATAAATACTCAATACATTGAGGAGGATAAGTCAACTCTTTAACACAAAAGAAATTTAAATAAGTATACTAAACAAGTTCATGAGAATTCAGATTATTTGTAATTCTTAAACAAAATTCAAGTCCTATTGCATAATCATGAAAAAATCTCACACTATACTCAAGTCATTTCATATACTTAAAAATTATCATAAAATAACAATATTGATAATTAATACTGCCCATTTATTTATTTCAATATAAAATATTACTATTGATTTATATATTTATACACACAGAACAGTGTGCTCCTTATAAATCCATTTGTTTAAATGATAAAAATTGAATTAGGTAACAAATTTAAATACACTTATCTAATATAAACCAAAATATTTTCAAAATTTGCATTAATAAATTCATCTAATACAAATATTAAATAATAAAATCTGTCCCAATATGTTATCATTCTATATTGTACAATAATAACATTTTTCAAAAAGAAATTTCAACATTCAAATGCATTTGCATAAAAAAATATTTTATACCTATTTTATAAAAGATAATAAGTACGTCAATACAATTATAATGTAAGATAAACACAATGTTTCAAAATTTCTATCTTTTTTGTAATATTAATAAAAATATTTACATTTAATTTTTTGCTTTCGTTTTTATTTTTCAAGTGAAAATATTCAAGATTTATTATTTTAATTAAATATTTCTTATTATAATACCTAGAGACAACCAGTATATGATAATGCATTTTAGGCAAAAACATGGGATAATTTTGAATTTTTTAATTAAAAAGACAATCAGTAAATATATATATATAATCTATTTTTATTTAGTTTGACTGAATAATGGATGGTTCATTTATTAAATATAACTTTTCTGAGCATATTGATATTTATAAATATTTCAGTATTTCATTATTTCAAATAAAATAACATTTCGTTGATAAAAAAAAATAGTCATAAAAATGTTCAACTGGAATTGTCAGCTTTATACATTTTTAAAATAAATAATTTTATATTTGCAATAATTAATCAAGGTATATTTATTAGCAAAGGAATACTTTACTGCATAGGTAATACGTTATAATATTTTCAGCATGATTTCAAACCAACAGTGATTTAAATGATTTTAAAATGCAAAAAATTTTATGCAGCATTGAAATGATTTCTTCTCTTAATTAAAAAATTAAAATTTTAAAGATATTTTATTATAAATTACATATTAATTTTTCACCCATTCATTAACTAAAATACAGTTCTAATAAGTAGAGTTAAATGCGAAGCTATTTTAAGCAAACCTTTAAAAATTTGATCAGGCTTTAGAAAATATATAGATTTATTGTGCATTTTTTAAACTACTTTACACAATATAAAATTGTGTCAATTTTGGACCATAATTAATCTTAAAGAAAAATGGTTATTTTAAAATTCATTTTTTTATAGAATAAAGAACATTCCAATTTTTTTTTATTTCAGAAAACAATTTCTTGGAACATTTCTATTTAAATTTTTCTACTTTTGGTTAGCATAAATAAACAGATTTTAACTACTAAAATATTAAAAGATAGTATTATAAATTTTAGAAGAGTGTTCATGAATTTCTTTTGCTGCTATGTCTTCAAGGGAAGGTTGATGCCAGAAAATTCTAACAGAATTTTACTCAAATTAAAAAACCCAAAGAACCTTGATTGTCGTGGAGATACAAGACTATATAAACTATGCTAAATACTTGTTTTAGCAAGACTCATTATACACTTATTATTTTTTTGCTTTTTGGAATATTGAAATGAAGAAGTGAACCCTCTGACATCAATTAATTTTAACTAACTCAACTGCACATAATATAGTTTTATATGTCATGATATTAACTATCTAGGAACATTGACAAGTACATTGGTTCATATAGTTTCACATTTTTAATTAAAAATTACTTGGCTTTTTCATTTTTAATAAATGAAAGCCATTTTGTTAGAAAAAAAATATTTAAAAATTTTAAATGCAATTCCATATCGAAAAGTATGCATGCATGAATACAAATTATGTTGTAGTTAATTAATTTAGTATTAATTACTAATTAACAGATATTGTTTTGGGTAATAATTGCATAATTATTAAATATTTCTTATTGATTATTATATTTAAATAAAATTACTGCAGTCTATATATTATGACAAACTGAAATGATTTTTTTCATATATAAAAATCAAGTATAGACTTATAACACAATATTCTTACTATTATTTTATTTTTATAAATATACTCAGCAAGCCTATAGTTCAGGCTTTCATACCATATCTGATTGACATATAATATATACAATAAAAATCAATACATTATAAATGGCTATAAAAAGGAATACGAGTAAAATATAAACCTAATATTGATATTTATTTCTTTAAATAATCTCTATTGACAATGATACCCTTTTTCAATATTTTTACCATGGTAAGATATATATATATATAAAGATTTAAAGTCTAAAGCTAAACTAGTTAATAAAATAATCAAAATTACCCCAAATTTACAACTTTCCCAGACTATCAACAGATGTAAACTCTAAAACACAACCAATAGTTTCACTGCTACAAGCAGACTTCTCAAGTAAAATTACCCAGATTCACAACATAAGCAGATTAGCCAAAAAAATATAAACTCTAAATCACAACCAATGGTTTCACTGCTATAAGCAGACTTCTCAAGTGTCTGCTTGTAGCAGTGAAACCATTGGTTGTGTTTTAGAGTTTTTTCTTCTAGTCTCATTGAGTTGTGAATTTGGGGTAATTTTGATTATATATATTATTCATTGCTATTTATTATTACTCTAATGTATAAAATAGCAATTTTTATGACAGTAAAAAAGAAAATAGACTTTACATGTCTTATACTAAAGCAAAAGCATCTTCAACAGTTACTAACAAATGAATAATGAAAGAGAGATCAATACTCTTCAGGTTTTCCAAATTGCCAGAGGGATTTCTCTCATTTAATTTTAGGTAAGAACAACAATATATACCTTTTTACAGACTATATAATATCGTTAGTTGCAACCTAAAACTGATCAGAACATGAAAAAAATACAGATTTATCTGGCCCAAATTTGAATACTAGTTATGGGCATAGCAAAGCAAATGGGCTATCTTGCATTACATGCCTCTTAATTCATACACATGCATGATGATAACATTTCCAATTTGTTTTCATATTAATGTAGAATATTAGTCAGAAAGTTAAAAATAATTTTATAATCATATACATATAAGAATTGTTGTCATATATATAAATAAGAGTAATTAAAAACAATTACCTGTACACACAAAACAATTAGCAATACTTAAGAAGATAAAAAATAAGTAAATAAAAAAACAATTAAAAAAAACGAAAAATATTACATTATAAATTGCTCAAGATGATTCATTAAGAAAATTGCTTTTTAAATTAATATTTCATTTAATAATATAAATAATTGAATTAAAATTACTGAAAGATATCTTCACAAAAATGTTTTAGTAATTTCTTGTCACTGCATTTAATAATAATTTGATTTATAAAAGAAAAAAAATATTAAGAAGATATTATCAATTACCTAATTACAAATTACATTAGTATGTTAAAACAGTATGTACAATTCTATAATATATATGAATGAGGAGAAAGTAACTTTTGTGGAATTAATAAAGAAGTTTTATAATTTAGAAATTTACATTAATTTTTCAAGCACATTTCTGTAAAATTAATTCTTTATTACATTTAAATTTTAAATTCATTTTATAAAGTTTTTCTAATAATAATGTTCACACTTCAAATGTTTTACCGGCCAATAAAAAAAAACACCATCACCAACTTCTTGATCTTGGTGAATATCAACTTGATAATGAGCTGTTCAAATATCTTGGTACTTCATTTTTTTCATCATCATAAGTTATAAATTGTTATATTATTATTAATACATTAATATTTAAAATGACAATTCTTATAAAATAAAATGGTAATTAGACTTCACCTATCTTATATAGCATCTTAAACAGCCCCCCCCCCGAAGAACGGTATAGGAGTTTCAGATGTTAGGATGCAGTACGGATTATATCATCATAATGTTGTAAATACTTTAACTAAATTTGTTGTATATATTATTTTTATTTGTTAAGTTTGTTGTATGGAATGAGATAATGACAAAATTTCTTTTAAGCATTCATAATATTCTAAAAATAAGGCAAAACCATAAATTTTTTTGGCATAATCTAGTATTCCAAGAGTACATCATTGGAGTTAGTATATAGAGTGAATGATGGTTAACATATTTATAAGAAATGTCTATTTTATGAGAGATTTTAAATGCTTTTCTTGGAAGAGATTGTCATTATTCACATTATGAAAATTATCTGTAAAGATGTGAATATTGTCTGCTTTCATGTGAAGATGTAATTCAAAATATAGTACAAATAAAAAATTACAATTACTTCTACGATTAATGTATTTCACAAATAAAAGTTTGCGGCAGTAAATATTTAAAAACTGCACAGTAAGATATTACATACAAAAATTAAAAAGCCAGCATTTGAAATATATGGATATATTAAAATTACATGCATTAAATTGTGAAAAACTTCAAAATTCCTCTTAAACTTTTGTTCATCTTTCTTTCTCTTCTCTTCTGAGTTAGGATGTCCATAAATTGTAAATGAGGATCTGAAAATATTTCTGCATAATAATGGATCCTGAAAACTTTTGTAAAAGCTTGGCTTAAGTGTGAAATATAACGATGATAAATTAATAATTTTTTTAGCAACTACATCAGTGAGCATTTAGACAAAATATTGAGTTATGAAACTATGTTTCCAACATAATGTATATTTAAACACGTTATTATTAAAATTATATTTCTCAAGTTTACAATACTTAAAACAACCTAGTAAAAATAGAGAGAAGGAAAATTAAAATAGGAGGATATAAATGACATTGTGTAAACAATAAAGTATATTTTCTAGTTAATTTTATCATAAATGTAAATAATGTTACTAAGATAAAAAGATTATTACATATTATTATAATTTTTTTTTATTTTTTATTTTAAAAACTATATTCTTTCTAATGCTTTATCAAAAAAGCATTATGAAAAGGAAAATCTGCTAAAGGAGTATAATTTTTTAAAAAAATGATAAAAACAATGCAAAAAAAAAAAAAAATGGAAGAGATGTTGAATACTTTTACTATAAGAAATAGACTATTCTACTAAGGATTTGGAGTAGAGCCATGATATATGCTATACAATAGGTCATGTCTTGTTGATAAACTTTAGTTGTAATAGAATGCTTATTCTTTATTAAACATCCAAGTGTATAGTAGGTTTCTACATGCACATGTGTATAAAGAAAATTTTAAAAAATAATAATATAGTGTACCAGCATATTATGGTACATTGGTTCAAACCTGTTAATTTTATCTTTTTAAAATAAATAGGCATTTTTCTTGCAGAAAGGGATACCTTAATCAACGACTAGCAAATGTTTAATTTATATATTTAAAAGTTATAGAAAATGCTCTTTGCTTTCTTTATTATTGTAAAATAAATAATGTATTCAGGTGTGTTAAACATAAAAAAAAGTCTTGTTTTTTTTTGCCCCCCCCCTCAGTTTTATATTAAAATTGTCTTCTTTGAATTAATTATGAATAGTTTTGGGGTTAGCTTATTTATATATATTGTAACATTACAGTTACACTGTGAAATGGCTATTTTAAGTTTTGAGATTATACAAAATTTATTGGCTTTAATTAGTTTGACGTATCACTTTCATTTGGTTAAAGAGTATAAAATATAATCATTATTATATTTCCATAGTCTCTCATGTCAATATTTATAAGATCTAAGTAGTATAAAGCATTTTTTAATGTTTTTATAAGCTGATTTTTATGATAACCTTCTAAATTTTTGTATAAAAAAAATAAGTATATGTTTCCATATTTTTATTAAGAAATGAAATTTTCCATTATACAAAGCACAAGAAATGCTACACACATAAATAACAATTCATAAATAGAAGTAGAGAATAGGATTATAAAATAGAACATTATATTTCAATTATATGTAAAATCAACAATCATTACAATTTATAAATTGTATGTGTGTATATACTTACATGTTTAAATGTAATAAAAATTAATCAACTTAAATTTTGTTTAACAAAGACAGACTTTTTGCTTGCGAAAAAAATATTTATTAAGTAATAAACTATTTATTAAAAGGCAATTTAAAATTCGAGAATAGCTGAGAGATTTTTAGATTTTCTAATTCATTTTTTTTTTTTTAATAAAAATATTGAAAATTATTTTGTCTTGGAATCCAGAAATGAAGGTCTTTACTGCTTTTATTTTAAAAATCTTAACTTTAACATTTTGAGTGGCAGAATCTATGGTAACCTTCCTGGAAAAACGTAGAAACCCCAGTGCATAAGGGAGAATATTAAGTCACCTAAATATCATGTGACCTTGGTTTAAAAGAAGGATTCCACAAAAATCAGACAGTATGGAAAAATTTTCATTGGTATTAGGAGTTTGAGCAGTCCTAAATTTTAAATAGCCGTTTTGTTCTTCAACTACTTAATGGCAGGCTGATGAAATAATCTGGGCAGGTGCCTTTCTTTGGCATCTGACCTTTTTTTCAACATTTCAGAGGAGAGATGAATCACAACAATGTAACCAGAAATGATCAGTGATTTCACTCATAAAATATCTCTTTCAAGAAACGTCAGTTATTTAAGTCAACTGTTAAAATATAATAGATAAACTGATTTTTGAAATTGATATATCACTGGACTTCCTTCAATGAGATATTAATTATTTTAATGTTTGATAAATTTTGGAAGAATTGTATTTCTAAATTTTAAACAAATTTGCTGGACCTTTTTTTTTCTTTATAAGATAGTATAAACATGTTTAGTCTTTTCACTTCATGAAAGAATACTTTTTAAAATCTCAAGAAAATAAATTTGATCTCATCTTCATTTATAAAAGGAAACTTATTTTTTTAAAATAAAATTTTTAAAATCAAATATGCTTCATATCAACTTGCTACTAATGAAATGGGTTTTGATCTTATAAAATGATGAAAATCATCTTGCTTGAACAATAAATTTTGCTTTATAAGCAACAGGACGATCATTATTAACTTAAAGAATTAAAGATCAAAAGATAAATGGATTAATCTTATACTTGGAATTAAAAAGTGCTGAACATCACAATTTCTGGATAAAAATAAAATCTGTTTAAGGAATTAAATGGCTTCTTACGAAAAAATTACTAATGTGTTTTCTAATGTTTGAAATACTTGCATGAAATATTATCTGTGCATAATATGTGAATAATACTTAAAAGTATAATGGATTATATAAAAAAAATTTTGAATGCCACTTATAAATTACAGATTCTCCCAAATAAATAAAGAATATAATGGATTGCCAATTTATCAGTGATTTTAAAATAATTTATTTTGGATTAATGATCACATCAAGTGAAATTTAATATTTTATGCTATTTTAAAGTGGATAATATAAAAATTGAAATGAACTTTACCATAAATTAAATAGATTATTTGATCTATTTTGTACTATATTAGTTTAGTCATGTTATAGTGTTTTTGAAAAAATGTAAATAAAATTTGCCTCAAATATTTTAGTATACACCTGGGTCTCATTTTACGCAGTAGATACATTCCTCAGAAAATGCACACAAAAGAAATCGCACAAAAATAGACTTAACTTATCTTGAAAAATGGGGGATAGGGGTTGTAGTTTTCAGAAATCGCATAAAAGCAAAGTAAGAAGGAAAAATTACTTTAAAATTCGCATTAAAAAAATAAGGAAATAAAGTATGACTAATAAAAAATTTCAAATATTTGAAAAAAAATAATACAAGACAAACTTTTTTTATTAACTACAGTATTTAATTTTATATTTTTTCATACATATTTTAATCATTAGTGGTTATTTGACTATTTGACAATATGCATTCGTTTGTGAACTGTTAAGAAATCAGATTCATCATGTGACATACAACTAGCACCACTTTCAGTCTTGAGCTGTGTTAATAGTTTTTTGTTTCTATATTAAAAAAATGAGATCATAATCAAAACAAAAAGATTATACATTATCATTAGAAAGATTATTTTCAGTTTACAAAATCAATAAATTCTTCGTTATTATTTATTTTAAAAATCTAAAAAATTATTTATTTCTGTTATAATTAACAAAATATGTTTTAAAAGTTTAAAATTTTTGAATATTTATTGCGATATTTTTATATGTAAATATAAATCTATTATTATTATTTACTCATTAGTATAAGTAGGTTATTTACCTAGAAGCTAATATTCTAAATACAGCTTCAAGCCATATTCACATTAGCTGCTAATATAATGTTATATTTTTGAAAAAAAAAAAAAAGTATTTCAAGTCAAAATAAATTATTAATAATTTAAATTTCTTGATATCTAATAAATATAGTGAAATATGAAAGATATTAAGAAGAAACATGAATCACATAACTTCAAAATCACATTAAAATAATCCGCATAAAATGAGACCCAGGTGTATAAGTAAAAAATAATACTTCCTTTAATATTATAGCTAGTGTTAAGACTGAATGGGACTAAATATTTAATGTAAAGATTTGGGTTGTATAGTTGTAATAGTTATTAAATTTGTATTAAATGGTTCTTGCTAATATATAGATTCTTATGAGTTCTTAATTCTTCAACCCAAATTAAATGGAGTTATCCTTATGTGGGCATGAAAGTCTATAAGGAACATTGATCTATCATTCATATTTGTTAATATTAATTTTTACTGTTATATTGTATATAATTGGCACTTTAACTATACTTTGTGTTGATGAAGTAGCACCCTCTTAATAGTAAAGCCTGAAATCAAATCCAGAAAACAATCTAAAGGCAAAAATATAAATAAACCTAATAAGATAAATTATCATTTAGATCGGTCAAGTAGTGATTTATTCTTACTTTAAAAAAATAAACAATATCTCCATTATTTGTAAATGAGGTTTATAAATGATTGATTGGTTAGCAAAATAAACCAATGAAGAACATTCATAAGACATTTAACTTTTATTATTATAATAATCTTTAACCTCCAATATTCAATTGGGCATTACTTTATGAAATATTGATATAACTTATTCTGACAAATGTGATTGTCTCACAACACAGTGTGATATAACTAACACTTGATATATCCTGAATTCAAATTATTTAGAAAATAGACATTAATATTTTATTAAAATGCATTACATCTAGGTCTCGTTTTATGTGGATTATTTTAATGCAATTTTGAAGTTATGCGATTCATGTTTCTTCTTAATATCTTTCATATTTAACTATATTTTTTAGACATCAAGAAATTTAAATTATTAATAACTTATTTTCACTTGAAATACTTTTTTTCCGCAAAAAATATAACGTTATATTAGCAGCTAATGTGAATATGGCCTGAAGCTGTATTTAGAATTTTAGCTTCTATGTAAATAACCTATTTATTCTAATGAGTAAATGGTAATAATAGATTTATACTTACATATAAAAATATCGCAATAAATTTAAACTTTTAAAACATATTTTGTTATATATAACAGAAATAAATAATTTTTTAGATTTTTAAAATAAAAAATGATTTTATAAACTGAAAATAATCTTTCTAATGATAATGTATAATATTTTGTTTTGATTGCAATCTCATTTTTTTAATATAGAAACAGAAAACCATTAACACAGAATAAGATTGAAAGCTAGTTGTACATCACATCACGAATAAAAATAAAGTGGCTATAATTGCTGAGAGATTTTTGACTTCCTTTAAGGAGAAGCTACAATACATCATATTGAGTCTGATTTCCTACCAGTTTACAAATGAACACTAGCGGTAATGATTAAAATATGTATGAAAAATGTAAAATTAAATACTGTAGTAATAAAAAAAGTAAAAAAAGTTTGTCTTGTATTAATTTTTTTTCAAATATTTGAAATTTTTTATTAGTCATATTTTAATTGCTTATTTTTTTAATGCAAATTTTAAAGTAATTTTTCTGTACTGCTTTGCTTTTATGCAAATTCTGAAAATTATAGCACCTATTCCCCATTTTTCAAGGTAAGTTAAGTCTATTTTTGTGCAATTTTTTTTAATGCGGGTTTTCTGGGGAACCTATCTACTGCATAAAACAAGACCCAGGTGTATATAATTTTTTATAATTATTTGTTTATTATTGATTTTTTATATATTATGCAATAAAAATAATTATTAATTTTTTAAATATTTCTCTTTGCAGATTTTTGAAAAAGCATCATTTTATTTCACATTCAGGACATTAAAGATCATATTTGAAACACAAAGTTACTTGTAAAACTGCTGAATTGAATACATCATTATTGTAATAATGCTATCTGAAATGTGAAAAAATATTATTGGATAAGGTGATGTATATAAAAACCATTTTATATTATCATATCCAAAAATGCATAAAACATTTTATATTCATGCATTTATAAATTTAACCCTGAAATAAATTATTATTCAATCCTTTTAATTAATTTTGTTAGCCATATTTTTAATACATAGATTGAATTATTCTTAGTTCAGTTTTGAAATGAGAAACATAAGTTGTAGAGATTTTATTGCTAAAAGAAACAAGAATTCAAGAGTATACAGATTATTATAATATCCGGAGAAATTATTTTACTAAATATTTATGACTTTATTAGAATCCATAATAATTGCAAGAAGAAGTAAAAGAAATTTAGTCTAAAAGCATTTTTCATGTCTCAACCAAGTGCTTTTTTTCTTGTCACAACTGGGAAGCTTAACTGCGAGTGTGTCTTATGACTTTGATGATTTCATTATTTTTTTCCAATGATCGATGGATCCTATTTTTAGGTTACAATATATTTGAATGAAAGATTTTCATCTATAAATAGGGAAAAGATAATGTTATTTACAACAAAAAAAAAAGAAGAAAAAAAAATATCTGTTTGATTCGGCTTTTGTTTTTTAAAGTGAAAAGTATTTATTTAGAAAATTTATAAGTAACTGGAATGAGCATGCTTATATTTAAATAAAATTAACAATGAAATATGAACAATAAAAAAAAAAGACAAATGTTTTAAAAATCGTGCTATTTTGCATTAGCAATACAAATAAATAAAATTAATATTATTTCTTATGGATTCATAACTCGCAAGCAGGGTAAGGATATAATTATATATGGGGAAGGCCGATCAGTGGGTGTGATTTCTATTATTACCTGTATCTATGGAAAAGGTCTAAATATGGCTATAAGCATATTTAGTGTTTTTTGGGAGTGAAACACCGGTATTGCATGTAGCCCAAGACTATTCCATTATTATTTTATATATTGCATTTGCATTTTTATTAAGTTATTTGTAACGTTGAAATACAATTATAATGTATATACTTAACCTAGATGTAATTAAAGGGAATATGAACTCAGACTTTCAAACTCTCTATAGTCATCCACTCTATCTAATATAACTGATACACATGACCACATAATGTGAAAAGGATAAATGATCTCCAATATATGTATTTCATGCTGAACCAATACTGATCAGTTGGTCCGAATCATCATCACTTTCACATATATATATAATCAGTGCTCGGTTTTATATTAATGTACAAACTTTAATGAACAAGTTCGGACCAACTGATGAGTCCTAGTTCAGCACAAAATAAGTATATTGAAGATCATTTATCTTTTTCGCATGTATGTGGTAATGTGTATCGGTTTTATTGGATAGAGTGGATGACTGTAGGGAGATTAAAAATCTGGGTTCAAATTGCTTTTTAAGTTATTTGCATTATTTTAACAAGTTATATAGATATAAATGTTACTTTACATTATGGGTTGAGAGTTGTCTATTGAAATATATAATAAAATACGATATAATTAAATTCAAATTATTCTAATAAAAATTTCGTAGCAAATCGCAATGCATCCATATACTTACAATTTTCCCCCCACTATCCTCAAAAATGTATATAGACACACACCCATATGACTATCCTAATATAAAATATTGCACATTAAAAACGTAATCAATATCAAATAATCCATTTTTTAAGGAAAATCGTAATTAATTATTATCAAGCCTACAAACTAAATTAAATACTTAAATATCAAATTAATTCGTCCAAAAAGTAATGTTGCTTAATGATGTAAATAAACGCATAAATCAATCATAATAAATTACTACTTTAAGAAGAATTTATTTTGATGGAGATCTTTAATGAATTTCAAGTCTTAACAAACTGTCATCACCTTGTTAAATTCACAGGAAAAAAAAAAGACCCAAAACAAGCTAACAATATTTTCAGCGTTAATTGCATGCAGTTTATTAGAGAAGGAAATGAATGGTGTTTGGTATAAACATTTCTATCATTTAAAATCACCAAAATGTCGAATTTAAGCAGTGTTAAATATATAAAGATTTTTTAAAAATCAATTTTCAGGTTTATAAATAATAATTATTAAACGAAGACTAATTAATTTTCTAACAATATATATCTTTTTTTTTTTTTTTTAATTGTATGACAGAAGAGTAAACTGAACACTACGGTAAAAATGTGAAATAAACAGCTTTATTATGAACGTGGCATAAAATATTGCTTAGCAACTAAGTGCTTCCTATTTTGCTATGTTAAATCAAATTATAAGACAACAAATAAATATATTTCAAAATAAGAAGAAAAATAAAACCTTAAAGGCAACAAAAGTTTCATAACTTAAACATAGAAAGCACTGAATTACGAAAAAGTTAAAATACAGCAAGTTACAATTTTTTTTTATCATTATTATTCATTACTATAAGAAAATTACACACAATGAAACTTCTAACAAGTAAAAAATAAAGAAAAACTGCAATTTAAATACAGAGATTGTTTTAAAACATTTTTATGTACGTATGTGTATAATATATATATATATTATAACGGTCAGAAAGTATAGTTGTTTTAACCCGCACCAGAGAGACATAAAGGGAGTTCCCACCTCACCTACCCTTCTAGATGCTAACTAAGCGACTCACTCTCTTAACCTCACAAGAGTTAATTTTCTAATGCAGCCCGGTGGTCAATTAGAGACAAAACCTCTTAGGAATCCTAGCATGTGATGATCAGGTTTACATATATACAATAATGAACATCTACAACTTGGTTACTGTTATAAATTATAAGGTTATTTATGTTGCATTTAGTGGACTTATTTACAAAAAAAAAAAAAAAACACAAGAAAGTACCCACGTATGTATATAAGATTCAGTTGTACTTAGATTTTTGAAATAAAATAAAACATTTGGTATGCATTAATTTGACTAGGTAGAGAGGAAATGCGGATTGATCTATGGTGCAACGATATGGTAAAGTTAACCTGTATAAATTAGCTAAATGAACCAGAAACTGAAATAAACATAGCCTCATTTTATATATAATCTCAATGAATCTTTAACAATAGATTGGCATAGCAATACACAGATTATATGTCAACAGACAATTATAAAACAAAAGGGTAAAATTCAGTGTGGTACTCAGTGATTATGATATATATTTAAATGCCTGTCTCTAACATATAATAAAATCTTCATCATGATGCCAATTTGATTAATGGATAGCTTTGGCAAAACATGACCCGGGTTCAGAAACGAAGTGTTTTGTGAGAGCTTATGTCCATTTTCTTCTCACTGCCCCTTTAATAGAGATTCATTATCCCAGGAAACTCATATGTCCAGTATCTACGAGCTAGCTGGATGAAATAATTCGAAAAACACAATAAAAAAATGTAGAAACATGATACAATCACTAAATAACACAGTACAAGAAATGCAATCAAACGACCTTAAATATTAAAGCCTTATTAACATTAATATATATATGATCCCGTATATTACTATATCAGAAAAAAAACCATTATACAATATCAAAGTCGTAAAATAAATTTATATGCAGGCATTATAACAGCATTTATTCTTAGCCTTATTAATAAATAATTATCATCGTTTAACTAATATTACGCACATAGATTTGATAAATATTGAATAGATAATTATATAAAGAAAAACAGATGCTTATAATATATATATACTATGTCTCCCATACACAGATTCTTTTGCTTATAATATATATATACTATGTCTCCCAACACACATTCTTTTAACAAGCATTTAGTTTGATTAAGTATACATATGTACAATAATAATTGTGAGTATTTATTAAAAAAAAACATTGAGCTTGATTAAGTCTATATATATATATATAATTGCGAGGTAATATATAAATCAACAAATTAAATAGATGTGTATACATTGTAATGGAATGAAATTATCTCCACACTGGCGGAAAGAAAATAATCTAGTATTTATCGCTCCACATTGGGCAGCGATTTATAAGAGAATGATTGTTTTAGATTCACCACCAACAACCAATGTAAGCAGTTTTATACCCCAATAGGACAAACCACTCTGCAACTAACCATTCCTTTCTATTCACTGCTTTCTTTTATATATATATATCTTTATATCTGGATGCCACTAGGATATCTAAACCTAGATAAAGTTACATTAGATACCTACTTATACTCTACCAGGTTTGAACCTCAGTTGGTACATTATTTATAACTGTGTAGGATTTTCCATTTTATAACCATATCATTTGCACTTGTATTAAGAGTAAAACATCTTTATTATTCTCTAGTTGTGCAAATAAATTATCATATAATCCTTTCAAGTCCATATTTAATAATATTATAAGTTTTTACTAGCTCATATTTAATATAGATTAGACAACTTCCACATTTCTCCATTCTTTTTTATTTAATAAATAATTTCATGTAAATAAAGATACAATAAAAGACAAATAACCCCAAGATGCATTTTGTGCTGAACCCATATTTAATACTATAGATTATCAATGGCGATTCATTAAATCTTGAGTGATCTTCGATGGTAGTCATTATCTCTTAGGATGGCTCACAAATAAAGAAACACAGTTAGAACCATTATTTATATATGGCCATTAAACATATTTATTTAGAAGATATAATATGGTTAGACTATTAGGCATGGATCGTCGAAAACGTTAAGCGGATAAACTTTTATACTAATTTATATCTTCTCTAATTAACAATTATATATTTTACATACAGTGAGAAGTAAAGCTATATTTATTACATCATTTATGAGTGAATGTTGAATGTATAGAAAATTTTAATCTTTATTTAAACTTTCCAAATACAAACAACTTGTTAGTAACAAGATACAAACAGTCAGTACAGGTTAGTAATTACACAATGTTTTGAGTATTATTATTCTCCATTCTTCTTCAGGTGTTGCTGGCCTATATGCACAGTGACAATATTCGCTTAGAAGTTGAACTCACACCTTTAGATTCTTGAATATCGAATTTAAGGCAAAAACTCTACCAACTGAACTATTCTATCAAAGGCAACACATAATAGAAATTTGATATATATATATATGAGGGTTGGTTCAAATCCTTCTGAGTCCTTCAATTATTATTATTTTTTTTTTTAGCAAGGCTAATTATTTATTTTTATTTTTTCCTAAGAGCAAAAATAATTAGAGGTTTCAATACATTGTGTATTGCCACACTAGGTTGACTTAAAGGACTATTTATCATTGTCATATGAGCAGCTTACTTGAATTTTCTTCTATGCATTTTTTCCTCTTTATCCAATATCTTTGTATTTTTCCAATTAAACATGTGGTCATTAGGATCTACTATGATAGACACATCTGTTTTTCTCTTTTAACCATAAGTTTGTGCTCT
The DNA here is from genome assembly GCA_028023455.1 of Epiperipatus broadwayi. Taxonomy (NCBI): domain Eukaryota; kingdom Metazoa; phylum Onychophora; class Udeonychophora; order Euonychophora; family Peripatidae; genus Epiperipatus; species Epiperipatus broadwayi. Next base: position 1,453,766 of record JAQFVV010000056.1, on the reverse strand, counting down.
GTCAATCGCTGTTCAACAGGGCGACAAGTCTCACCAAGGTATTTACTTCCACATTCACATGGTATTTCATAGATGCAGTTTTTGTTTCTCAGCATTTCCAGTTTAGGCTTAGTAGAAGTAAGCATTCCTCGAAGTGTGGTATGGCTTTGGAAAGCCGTTCTAATGTTATATTGACTGCAGATTTTCTTTAATTTGTCCGCCATTCCTGGTATTTTTCTGCCATTTCTGATATGTATGGATACACTACCATACCAATAAGTGTATTCTCTTTTGTTGCCTCTTTGTGTTGTCTATTGAAGGTTTTCTTGCTATTGAAGGTTTTCTTGATGACTGCAGATGGATAACTATTCTTCATAAGCATTTGTTCTATGTGAATCTTTTCTTTTTCCAAATCACTGGTTTCTGATAAAACCTCCTTTGCTCTGTTCCATAGTGATAGTACAATGCCTTCTTTAGTGCTTCTTGTATGATTGGATGTATATGCCAAGTAGTTACCAGTGAGTGCTGGTTTACTACACATTGTTGTTTTTACTTTGCCCCGAGGGAGTCTTGCCACAAGAACATCCAAGAATGCCAATTTTTGTTCTTGTTCTGATTCCACTGTGAATTTAATTGTAGGAGATATGTTGTTAATGTGCATCCAGAATGACTGTAATTTTACATCCAGATTTTAAAGTTGATTAGTGGTTTCCATACCTTATGTATAGTCATATTAGATTGACTTATGAGGTTATTTGCCATTATCATGTGAGCAGGTTTTTTTTTTTTAAATTTTCTTCTTTGTAATTTTTCCTCTCTATTCAATAGTTTTGATAATTGAATATATATTTCTTGGTAAATATATGGTCTGCTACTCTAGACACATCTATTTTCCATAATCATCAGTTTATGCTTTTGTAATCACTTTTCAATGGGATAACTGGTCTCACTGATGTACATTCTTCCATATTCACATGGTATTTCATAGATACTTTTCAGCATTTCAAATTTAGTTTCATAGATGTTAGAATTTCTCGTAGTGTGATATAGGACAGGAAAGCTGTACTGATGTCATATTGATTGCAATTTTTTTAAAATTTGTATGCTATATGGCTACACAACAGTACCAATAATTGTTTTTTTAATTTGATGGTTATTTTTGTTGTCTATTTAAAATTTTCTTAATAACAGCTGATGGATAACTATTTTTCATAAGAATTTGATCTATATAAATCTTTCTTTTCATATCACTGGTATATTCCATACTGATGTTATAACTCCATGTTTTGTGTTTCTTGTGTGATTGGATGCAAATGAAAGAAAGAAGATTCATTGAAGAAATTAGAAAGAGAAATTGGATTTGACATATATTAAGAAGAACTATAGTCTAATGAAAGATGTTTTGGAGAGAACGATGAGTGGAAGCAAAAAAGGGACAAAAAAGATTGATGTCATTAGACAATATAAAAGATAGGAAGAGTTACATTGAATTGAAAAGCTGGGCAATGAAGAGAATGGAGTGGAAAAATGATTGAAATTGATGATGAGACTATTCTCTGGACCTGTCCATGGGACAGAATACTATTGAGGATGGTTACTTCTAGCTTAATAATTTAATATAAAGTCATAGACTGCTTATACCATGCCCAAAATATAACATAGTTACTATAAATACAAATATCAAAAATTCTAAATACCATCCTGCATTACCCAATATACACGAGATTATTAACATGGCTTACATTACTAAATTTCTCTTATTGTAAGAGTAAGCTGATGATAGAAAGACATGTAAGGTGTTAATGATAATCATATTTTACAAATAAATGTTTTTTTTAGACAGTTAAAATCCTTACATCTTTAACTTTTAAAAAGATATTTTTTAAAAAAACTTTAGATATAAGTTTTTTATGTTTATATAAATTCTTTGTCAAAACCAATAAAACAAACCAAAGTTAAAATCAACACACAGACATAATTTTAGTACAAAAATTGATTTTATAATAAGCATAATTGCATTATTAAATAAACTACCAAGTTATTACATAAAGAAAAAGACGAGGAAAATGCGACAATCAGAACAAATATTTACTTGCCAATATAAAATCTTAAGTATAAGTGTCTTGATAGGTAGTATTTGATTTTAGTTATCAAACAATATTATTATCTTTTACTTCATTTAATATTCACTTTCAAGTATTAATATAAATAATAAAATATTTTAAAAATTGAAATATTCTTTTTCAAAGAAAAATTCGTTTCATTTTAATGTATCAAGTTAAATTTTGTGACATTTTAAAAATAAGTTTAATAAATATCTATCTAATAAAAGCAACAACATAAAATTAAAAACAAAAATGCCAAGGTGAATAAATTATATAAAATAAATAACTGTCATGTACACGAAACTTTAATATCTTTTTTCTTAACGGGAGATAACGTAGATATATATAGAAAGAAAACAAGCCTGAAACTATTATAATTTTAATTACATTTGCCTTTGTAATGTATTTTACTTTTCATGAAAATAGATATTGTTTTCAGATATATATATAGTTCTTCACAATAGGCAGTCACTGCATAATTTAAAGCTAAGGGCTCATGAAAACCCTATAATGATCACATATTTTTTTAAAAAAATAAAAAAATTCATGCTCAGCAATTAGAACAAAGCAGGAATACTTGCACATAGGTTTGCAAACATCTAAAATATACCCCTTTCAATAGAGTTATAATCAGAAAAAAATGATGTGATCCTTCACACCAAAGGAGAACACAAAACCTGAAAAAAACATCTTAGGTGAAGTTGAAAACATGCATTAACTGAGGGTAAACAGGTTAGTAAAAAAAAAAAAAAAAGGTCTATTCCATAATGCATAGAATTAAACTATATCATTTGGAATTAGAAATTAAACAAAGAAGAATGATCTAAAAAGATCTTGTAAATTCAATTATTTTTCATTGTCAATACATTTTTTCAAGCAACCATAGGACAAATTAACCAGGCATATGTGTATATATTGAAACTGATAAGTGCCATATAATATTTCGTGGCAGTTGGTTACAAGTAGGTGTAAGGCAGAAAAATAAAAATAGCTTTGAAATTCTTTAAAATATATATATTCAAAATAATGTGTTCAGCTTAGTTTTTATTATTAGTAACTGATAGATTTAAATAACATTTAATTAAATTATATTTTATAATATATATATGCACACATATACAAAATAATAATGTAGTAAGATAATTTTGTAATCATAACTGAAAATTTTCAAATTAAAAAAAAATATATACTTAAAAATATGACTGAATGGATGTACGCCTATATCCTGCTCAACGCTCGCCTCTTATGTGAGGATTCACAAAAGCAATCATTATCAATTTATACCTACTAATTTGATTTATAATCAATTATTCACTATAATGATCTTTAAAAAAATCAAAAATTTTTTTGGTGGGTCATTTGTAAGACTGATGATATCATAGGATAGTTATTAAAGCTATAACATCCAAAAGCAAAATAGTGACTTTCATGCTAAAACTGTACAGTACAGAGTTTATTCATAATACAAAATTAAAATACAATCAATGAATATACAATACACTATTTTATTTAAATTTCATCCAGCATTCTTGTAAGATAATCAGTACTCATTTATGACATATCCAAAGTAAAGATTTTCATCATTAATGATTACAAAGCAAAAAAAAAAAATGTTTCATTAAGTATAATAAATAAACAAAACCATATTTGGATGTCATACAACAACTAAATACATTAATACAATATTAAATTTTGTAGTGTATATATTAGTTTAAAAACGGTATGCTGCATGCACTCATGTGTATTCACTCATTTTCATGGATTAAAATTCTTATGAATGTCACTTAGCTTTTGGCAAAATTACAATTATTGTATTATAATTTAGTTATACAATTGTTTATTTTGAAAAAAAAAAAGATTTTATGGATTATGCAAATAATCAATGTAGTATGATCAAAAAGTATTAAATCTAAATTAAAAATAACATTTAATCTACTTCCTTGATTTTAAAACATCTTGTACCTTGTTTCAGAATAACTTAATGTATAAATATATAGAACCACAAAAAAAAAAAATATGAAAATTTCACTCAGCATAAAACTAACAATAAATTTTGGTAATATACTATTAGTATTTCATTTTAAATTGTGTACACTGTAAACATTAGCTAAAATATTTAGTGAATGAATTTTGGATTAATGTTTAGCAAAATGTATTTGTAGTTAAAAAAAAATTGAGCATAATTTCATGCATTTAATAATAAATTTTCTAGGATGAAAATGCAATAAAAAAAATTCATACCTTTAATATTTATTTAAATAGTTTGTATCACTGCCTTCACAAGTAATGAACTATTGGAAAATTTCTAAATCATTTCAAAGAAAAAGATTATTGCACTTAATAAAATGTGATATCTTATGGCCAAAAAAAAAGAACCACACAATCTATTTGTATATAAAATGCTGTTTGTTTAGAGCTGCATAGTACATATTGTAGGAAAAAACCCTTAATTATTGATTACAATATGCAAACACAGATTGCATTAGATACATTATTTTTTCCTTTTTTAATATATTAAAATTTTTATTTTTACAAATTAACAGCATGATTATGATTTTGTAATGTGTGGTTCTATAATTTGGGTACTTTTATACTGTTAATAAATAACAATGTTTTATGGTCACAACTATAGTGTTAAGTGAGATATTATTAAACCCCAAATAATTTCACATAAATAAAGAAGACTATAAATTTAAAAAAAATAAAATTTCACTATGGGATGTTTTCAAGCACAATAGTTAATAATTTTGCAGAAGAATATAAAAAATTGTCAACTGCGAACTTATTCTCCCTTTCTTGGTTCATTTTTCTGTACATTTGCATAGTGAAATAACTTTTTTATTCTAATCATACCAACAAAAACTTTTTTAAGTTTACATCTCTATACATTTTCCATTGGAATCATAACAACCTAGAAATCAATAAATAATTGCAACCTTCAAAAAAATGCAGCACTTTGTTGACAATTTGATGTTTCACATAGAAAAATTAATTCTCACAAGTATATAAAATTTTAAAATAGACAAAACTCTCTCCATACAGTAGTGCCACTCAAAGCAAGACAGAGTAATCAATGAAATGCCAGAAGGCTTGCGCATAAAATCTCTATCTATTGCCTACTCATCCAATACCCCCAAACTAGTTTCTGACTTGTGGCCTTCATCAGGGAGGAGCCTTGGATCTGAGAGCACTGCACCTAGATTTTAGGATCTAATACAACTCCCCAGCAGCCACCTTTTATCTCTACATAAGTACAAAACTATGAGAATAAAATTGAAAACACACAAAGATTTTCAATCTAAGGTCAATAGCTTATACAGTCACATGGATCTGATCTCAGTTCAGCACTCATACATTTTGATGTCTTTGGTTCTTTTATAACCATAACCACCACCATCCTATTAGGCAGGATTGGTATTAAACTTTTAAACATCACATGATCTCTATTTCCTATGCTTGCTTATAACTATTGTTAAAATATTGAACTGAGTTCAGAACCATATGACTATATAAGCTATTGAGCTTAGATTGAAAATATTTGTGTTTTCAATTTTATTCTCATAGTTTTGTAGTTATGTAGAGATAAAAGGTAGCTGCCTGGAGGGTTGCATTAGATCCTAAGATCTAGGTGCAGTGCTCTCAGATCCAAGGCTCCTCACTGATAAAGACCACAAGCCAGAAACTAGGTAGGGGATATTGGATCAGTAGGCACTAGATAGGGATTTTATCCACAAGATTTCTGGCATCCATTGATTATTCTGTCTTGCTTTGAGTGGCACTACTGTATGGAGAGAGTTTTGCCTATTTTAACAATAGTTATAAGCAAGCATGGGAAATAGAGATCATGTGGTGTTTAAAGGCTTAATACCAATCCTGCCTAATAGGAAGGTGGTGTCTATGGTTATAAAAGAACCAAAACACCAAAATATAAGGGTGCTGAACTGAGTTCAGACCCATATGACTATATAAGCTATTGAGCTTAGATTGAAAATATTTGTGTGTCTTCAATTTTATTCTCATAGTTTTTTGTAGAGATAAAAAAAGGTGGCTGATTGGAGAGTTGCATTAGATCCTAAGATCTAGATACAGTGCTCTCAGATCCAAGGTTCCTCACTGATGAAGGCCACAAACCAGAAACTAGTTTGGGGTTATTGGATGAGTAGGCACTAGATATGGATTTTATGCACAAGCCTTCTGGCATCCATTGATTAGTCTGTCTTGCTTTGAGTGGCACTACTGTATGGAGAGAGTTTTGCCTATTTTAACAATAGTTATAAGCAAGCATAGAAAATAGAGATCATGTGATATTTAAAGGTTTATATAAAATTTTTATACAATTATGTAATTCTACCAAACTTGTACTGGCTCCGTGCTTTTAAGACTTTCTTATTAGTTTTATTTTATTTTTCATATTAACTTGAACAATACAAGTTTGGTAGAATTATAAAAGAATTAATTAATCAGGAATTAAAGTAATTAGATAAAGAAAAGAAAATTAACAAGCCTGTAGAGAAGAAACAGGATATCTCGTAGTCATGAACAGCACTTTGGATGAATTTGACCCCAACTTAGAATGCTCCATCAAATCTAAAAATGGCTTAAATCAATGAAGCAACGCAACCATTCATTTAAGATTTCTCTCTATTGGTTGTATGTCATTCAATACTTGATGTGCTCTTCCAAAGAACCATGAACATTAGAGGATTTAAGAGAAGAAATTCTTAAAATGAGCAAATGACTGCAAAATAATTACATTTTGAATTACAAGTGTTAAATTAACTCAACCTACATCTGTGATATCATCCACTTTAGATAAAAGTAGTAATGATTACTATTAATTATTTACTAAACTACAGATTGTTTCTAGCACAGATATAAACTTTAAAACTCAATTAAAGATTAATATATCTGATTTTTTAAAAGTTATTCACATTTCTTTTTCTCATGTGTAATATCTTTATAAATATATTAAATAACCTATGACCCCCAAGATGCATTTCATGCTGAACCATCAGTTAATCCGGGTCACTATCTCTCATATGTATATGTTTATTATATGAAAAATATTTATTTATATTAAATAATTACATTTTGAATTATAAGTGTCAAATTAACTCAACCTACATCTTTGAGATCATCCACTTTAGATAAGTATATTAATGACTATTATTAATTATTTACTAATCTAGATTGTCTCTAGCACAGATATAAACTTTAAAACTCAACTAAAGATTAATATATCTGATTTTTAAAAATTAAACACAATCACACACGGAGGTATTCACACACACATGCACGCACACACACACACACATATATATATATATATGAGTGATCTGGACCAAGTGATGGTTCAGCATAAAATGCACCTTCGGGGTCATTTGTCTTTTATTGTATCTTTATATGAATTTAAAAGAATATGTGGTAATATTGAGGATATTTAATATATTTATAAAGGTATTACACATGGGAAAAAGAAATATGCGTTTGTGTGTTTATTTTAAAAAATCAGATATATTAATCTTTAATTGACTTTTAAAGTTTGTATTCTGTGCTAGAGACAATCTCTAGTTTAGTAAATGATTAATAATAATCATTACTATATTTATCTAAAGTGGATGAGGTCAAAGATGTGAATTGAGTTAATTGGACATTTGTAATTCTAAATGTAATTATTAAATACAGTTACATATTTTTCATATAATAAAGATATATATGATAGATAGTGACCTGGACAAACTAATGAATGCTAGTTCTGCACGACGGCATCTTGGGGGTCACTTGTCTTTTATTGTATCTTTATTTATATGAATTTAAAAGAATATGTGGTAATACTGAGGTTATTTAATATATTTATAAATGACTTAGAAAACTGAATGATGATGAGTGCTGAATGGATGGATTATAAGAAAGAACAATTTTAAGCTATTTTTTTTCTTTTTTACATAGATTTAAGCTGCACTACCTTGCCTATATACATATTTGAAGTATCTACCTGCATAATATACGTCATATAAAATACTTTACATATGCACATATCATACACATACTATATATATATTAGATTAAATTGTTTGTTAATACAATATTAACAATTTATGACATATTTTTGTCTACAAGATCAAGCTACATTTTTTTCCATAGAAAACTACTGCAATCCCTTACTTTTCATACAATCTTCTTCTTTACAATGACTTTTGAGGAACTTATTGTCTTCACTAATAAGGGCAAAGGTGTATTTTGGATTATGATACAATAAAAGTAGGCAGATAAATTAAGAAAAAAATAAAATAATTAAATGAGGTAAACTAATAAGAAACTAGATCTTTATAAAAATATAATATAATTAAAGAATCTAAATTTTGGTTTAAAAAAGATTCAAACAATTAAGATTGTATGTTATATATTTTTATGCAGGTACATTTTGGTGAAAACAATAGTTTTTTTAAAATTATTACTAGATAAAATTATAATCACTAGTTTTACCCTCATGAATTTAGTTAAAAAGATAATTATATACATATAAAGTTAATTAAATGTAATTTAGAAATTAAAGGTTTGGAAAAAAAAGACGTGAAATCACAGAGCATATATAGAGATTAATGTTTCTTTACAAGATCTCTTGAGCTGGACACTATAAAAATTAAAATGACATTTAGCGGCTAAAAGCTTGGAAAATCCATCAACTGCCTGAAGTCTACTTTGGAGACTATAATTGCTATTTAAATATGTTATGCTAAAAGAAGCTTCAACTCCCAATGCAACTGGAAATGCACTATGATAAGTTAGTAAGCATTTATGCAAGAAAATTTCAAAATCAAAATTGTGAGAGGAAGACAGTAAAATGAAAATTTCTATAATGAAACTTATATGAAGCACATTCTAGTTTTATCTCCAAAATCTTCATGTACATGTATAATGAAGAAAACCTAAGGCATAAATTATAAAAGCCTCATGTGAAGCTACTGATAGAATTACTGCAAACCATTTTAATTGTTATGCAATGGATCAAGTTAGTTAAATTATTAAAAAAACATTAATAATTTATAAACTTTTAAGAATCAAACATTTCTTCGGTCCTCATAAATGCATATATTTGTGTAATTAATATTATTACTTAATTATATACCTATTTTACCTTTTTAAATTATTGTAAATTGCAGGTTATAATATATATGCAAAACGGAAAAATAGTCAATTTATTTATAAATAAAAAAAAACTAGCTACCTTTTTCGATTTATGCAGTAGTTAATATATTTCAATATTCAATCCTTATTTAAAGATTTTTGAAGAAATAATTTGCTGCTTCTAATTAATTTTCTTTTTTAAAATCAGTTTTTTTTTTTAAAAAAAGGAAAGAAATTATCTTTACACATTGTCTCCTTCTAAATATGGATACTTGGGAATTGTAAAATATTTAAAAAGTTTGCTTAAATAAAAGATATAATATTTCAAATTATAATTTGATTCTCGATTTAAAATAGATTAGCAAGAGAACATGCACAACAGGATATATAAATACAATATGGGTGGATGCATGTAGGCATGGTATATTTGACAAATACCCAAAAAGTAGAATAAACTATTCAGCATTATAATTATTTTAATTTCAAATTAAATTTATAAACTGTTAGTTATTATAAATCGAAATGTAGACTTTTGAGTTTTGTGTTAAACAACATTGAACGTTTTTATTTATAGTTGTTTATGACCTATTGTTACAACTAATTATGTTTTCGATATTAGTATTTAAGGATAAAAGTGATTAAGAAGTAAGGATAGTGTTTCTCAGATGTAGGATATGAAAGACTGACCATTTATTTAAATTACTATTAGTTTAATGAAAATATGTAATATGTTTAGCTAGATTTACATTAAAGATGTGCTGGAAAATTAACTTTGTTTTAGATATATGTAAATGATACTATTAATTTGAATGTGACAGAGTAATTAAATTAAACTTCTAAGAGTCATTAAGATGTAAAATTATATCCTTAATTGCATTAAAGGTATGGTGTTTTGGTAATGGCAACCAGTGCTTGATCATACAATCATATCATTATATCATAAGTTGTGGTTTCTACAATAAATATTTTTAGAGTTTGATCAAGATTAAATAAATCTTGAACATTTTTTTAATGTTATAATTTGTTGCTTATTTGTCTTTCTGTGTGTGTTCATGAAACATCAATTAAAATATAATTTAGAATTAAGACTATTAAAGAAATAATATTGCTTATGACCATGTCTCTTCTCTGTTTCATCCAGGAGTAATTCATGCAATCTTTGATTTGGCCAGATCTAAATTCAAGATTGATGTATTATGGAGGGTTAATATTAAAATTAAAAACTTTATAAAGAAACATTGTGACAAATCATATTAGCATTGAAACAGAGTATATCCATCAAACATTTCCTGATGGTATTCATCAGATACCCAGATTTACATGGTGAATATGAATTCAACTCTGAAGGACATTAAGTATATTATTTATTTAGTGTTGAGATGCTTATTCCACATTATCAACATAGATATTAGCATATTTAAAATTATAGTCATATGTTATGCATCATCGATACATCACCAGTGCATCATCAATCATTATAATATATATATAAAACTTCAAATTTATTAGTAAAAGTATCATCAAGCTTCATTTGTGAACATAATTTGTTTTAATAGCAAAAATATCACAAAGTTTTATTTGTGAACATAATTATTTATTATAAACTAGAGTTAAAACAAAGATATCTAGTAAAAAAAAAAAAAAAACTTCAGCTGTGTTTCTATCCTATGAAATAATTTAAAAAAAGATTTGTTTTAAAAATACAAAAATATAATATAAGATAAAAAAAATGGGGGAAAAATATTAATTGTATTTCTTTTGCATGTATTGGTTATGTGTTTTAGTTGTTTGAGATGAAAGGGAGGATAAATATAGACTGAAAAATCATAAGTTCAAAACCCTCTTGTTTCTTATATAGAAACATTCAGTACAATGAATGCATAGGTTAATAACAAATTAATTAATATCCCTGATATTAGAAATGATATAGTTAACAATTTATATTACATTCATAATTATCAAAAGCTTTATTAAAAAAAAAACTGCCATTATATTTATTGTAGTGAATGTTTTTAATTTTTATTTTTAAAAAAAATTCAAAATAAAACTTGAGGTCCATCATGTTGATGTCTTTTATAGGAAATTTCTTACAATTTGCATAAAATAAATCAGTACACCGGAAATTTTTAAAAAGTTTCTGATTTGTCCATTTAGAAAAATTCCCAGCAGAAATAGTCAGATAACATAAGTCCTAAAAAGTTTTTGCAATAATTTATAAAATGGCACAAAGTACTAAATAGTGGAAAATATAAAATAAAAACAGTTTCACTGTTACTTTAAAATCATTCCAACTGTTCTCAAAGACACCGTATTCCAGAAGAAAATCACATTATAACATAAAATTGACTGGCTATTTTGATGAAGAATTTTTCTGGGTGTGTAAATCAAGAGATTATAAAAAAATTCTCAACACAAAAAATTTCCTCATAATCTTCCCTAAGTTTAAATACACAGATATATATATAAACAAAGTTAACATTTAGTGAAAATGTGCTTGAAAGCTTTTCCTTACAATGTCATATTTAAGATGATAGCTTTATTTCACACACACACATATACATATGAGCATTTGAATGTACATGTATTTAGTTTTCCATTGAGATTTATACTTCATTAATTTCAAAAAGGTTTTCAAAAGTCTTATGTTGACATTTGTAAGCTGACACACTATGTTATAAATTGGGTGAAATGGGTTACTAAATAGGTAAAAAAAAAGCAATTACTTTTCAATTCCTGTGGGTTGTTGAAAGAAATTCACTGTAATAATTTTTAGACTTGAGATGTTTTTTTTTTTTTAATTATTATAAATATAAAGTTTATTTAAAAAAAAAAATTATACATTCCAAACAACTACTTAAAAAATAAAAACAATTACTGCTGAGAGTTTACAATATTATATTGTAGACATTAACACATATATAGAAGAAATTATTAACACAAGATTTTGTATACAGATAAAGCCAAGTATTAATATGTTAAAATAAATGTAACCCTTCTGCTTTCTTAATATATATATATATTTCTTTTTTAAATAGATAATATTAATAGGCTCATGTGCTTTTTTAAAATAAATCATCTAGATAAAATAATAATATTAAATAAATAAATACAATTAAATCAAGTCAGATAACTGCAAACATTTTTTATAACGGTTAATAAATCGTATAAAATACTCAAATGTTGTATTGCTTCCTAGTTTCAATATAAGAAGTGACAGCTATGCTATAACACTGTATTTAATCATGCAGGCATTGATAAGAATAAAAATATAGTTTTAAAGATATAAATATGTTTATTTTATATAATATTATGAAAGTATAAAGATTAAGTTGCAAATGTAACTTTATATAGAAATGATTATATATAATGACAAAATAATAGAATTAATATTGATTATGATGAGAATGCTAACAATGACTAAAACAGGTAACAGTAATGGTTCCCACTTAATACGTTTACACTGTAATGACAATGCTTTTAATTTGATGTATATGTATTTTTATATACTATTTACTTAACATTTTTCTTTAAAAATTATGCTGCTAATCATTTCCTTTTTGAAATATCAGTATTGGTATGTACTTCTGAAATTTTTTCAAAACTTATAAAGTTATTGTTATGTATTTTCCATGTAATATTTTTGTATTAATCAATACATAACACACAAACACATGTACACACAGGCATAAATACACACTGAAAATTAGAATTTGCATAAAGTGTAATTATATAAATACATATATTTAAAAAAAAGTTCAAATACTGTCTCTTTAAAAATTAGAAATATTATAAAGTGTAAAAACTATTATTTTTATAACATTTGCAATATTATACTGTATACAAAACTTAACTTATCAAAAGCTATTCTAGACAATGCTTATTTGTAACAACAATCAATATTTTAATAAATATGTCAATAATTATTGATCATTTTCATTGGATTAACTTTTAAAAATTCTGACATTTTCTATTGTTCCACCCAATGAAAGTTTCTGATAATGCTCAACCTTTCTCTTCTATACAACATACTTATTTTATACTAAAACTGAATAAAATGGATTTGATTTCTCTTTAATTTAATTTTATAATCAAATAATATTCTTTAAATATTTGAAAACTGATTTGAAAATAAACACAATATACTGTAAACATCATCAACAAAGTTAGCATAAACACTTTTTTCAGAAAATGAATAAGTTCTTTTTTATTTATTAAATGGATTTGTGACAAAATCAATCAAATTCTGTTTTAAATTCTAATATTTACTTTATAATCATTAAAATATTTGAAAAAATTCAAACACTGTGCCAATTATGACAAGATAATGACTTCCATATAAAGCATTGTCAAAAAGGAAAGAACATTTAAAAATAAATATTTCCTTTGAGAGCAATAAAGTAAAGCCAATTGATATTGCCAACTGTCTATAAGATAGTGACCTCTTCACATTTTTTTTCCAATTAAAAAGTCAATAAAAGTCATATGGAAGAATTTACACTGCTAATATTAATTGCCATAATGTTAAGAACTACCATGCTTCTTCTGAGGAAAACACCCAAAGATTCTTAATGAATATAAGAGTGCTGAAAATTTATATATGTGATTATTTTAGAAACATGTGTATCCAAACATTGATCAAAATTAAAAGTAAATAATAATTCAATGAGAAAATTTATTGGTGGACCTTCATTTTATTTAGTTATACCCTGCAAACTAATTTCATTTCTTAGGTTTTTTAAAAAAAAGATTAAGATAAAATAATATGATTTTTTTTTTCAAATTTAGATTCAGCTTAATAATAAAAAAAATATTTCTCTGTTTTTTATTTAAAAAGATATTAACTTTATGAATTATTCAATTGTTAATAATAAATCATTCATTATTTTTTATACTATTGAATATTAAATATAGGGGATATGAAGACAGACTTTCAAACACTCTTCAACTATCCACATTACCTCATACCACTGATACATGTGATCACACACATGTAGAAAAGATAAATAATTACTAATATACACATTTTGGGCTGAACCAGCATTGACCAGTTCATCCAAATTATCATCTCCACACATAATTGAGCACTGATTATTTATGTTTGTGTGGAAGATGATAATCTGAAACAATTGATGAGTGCTGGTTCAGCACAAAATACATATATTGGTGATTATTGATCTTTTCTACATGTGTGAGATCATGTGTATCAGTGGCATGAGATAGTGTGGATAATTGAAGAGTGCTTAAAAGTGTAGGTTCAAATCCCCTACATTTACAATTAAGCTCCAGGTATATGAAGAATACTTGTATTTCAAATATTACTATTGAATATTGTGTTTTAAAAAGTTTTTCTGCTTTAATACAACATACCAATTAAGTTTTATATTTTTATTAATCTTAATCTGATTACTTAAAATGATGAGGAATGGACTAGCATTATATTAATTTTTTATATAAATGTGTAATAAGTTATGTTAATAAAATAATATTAAAGTATGATATAAATATGGAAGAAATATAAATTTAAAAAAGTAAAGTATGTAATATACATTAAAACATAAAGCTTTTACAAAATACATTAAAAGGAATCATGATTAAAAAAAAACATACCAAATGATCAGAGATAATGAATATCAATACTAACTGGTATTATAAGTTTTATAAAATGTATGTCATAAAAGATATTATTAAAAATACAACTCATAATAACATTGATATGAAAATATACTTATGAATATTACATTATCTATAGTTATACATTCTATAAATTAATGTCAATACAAATTATGCTTTATGTAATTTGATTGGATAAATACAGGCACTCATATATATAATGAAAAATATTTACTATATTAATATAACATGTTAACACCTGGATAATGTTTGAATTTATAATAAACAATGAATTAATTGATTAAACTGAGCTAATTAAAACAATTTACCAAAAATTATTGGAAAAATAAAATAAAGCTATCAGAAATCAAGTCACAGTGGATATGCTTCAAGCTTCTCTCAAATATAATGAATATCACCTATAATGACTTATGCTTTATTGATACACTTTGATTACAACAGAATACACATTTATTAAACTGCAAGTGTTCAATACTTTTCACATATATCTATATTTAACCCAAATTTTTTTATATGTATAATATGAGCATATAAATTGTGATTATAGTATAACCAAAATGTAATAAAAATAATAGTACAGTTATTAATAATAAATTGAGGAGGCAAACACAATACATGTATATTTAATGTACATGTATGTGTTCATTCATTTACAATTACACACAAAATTAAATTAACAAAAAACATACCATACTATATCTTTATTGTTTTAAATGTTTTTTATCATAATTAAATATTTTCTGCATGATATTCTTTTCTTTCAATACTTTTTTTCCTATGGAAGCATAATAGTCAGTTCCTTATCAGCAGACCACGCTATCTTTTTACTTATATTGTTTTAAACTCTCTATTGACTTTATGAATGTTCTTAATTTTATAACATGTTTCCCTTTATACTTAGAAAACATTTTGTGTAAAATGTTATATACTAAATTCAGAAATAATAATATAGTGAAGATAAAATTTATGTATTTTCAATATAAGCTGAAAAAAGTATTATTAATGAACATCACATTTGAACTTCTCTGAAATGGAAAAATGACTGTTGTCATATTGTAAAATTTATTAAATTTATAAATAATGTTTTTTTTTTTTTTTAGCTGTGATCTCATATGGCACTCCATGATAAAAAAATAGCTGCTGCTGAGTCATAAAATTTATTAAATTTTTTAATTTTAACATATTTTGTTTTGTACATTTCATTTTGTATAGTGATGACTGAACTTAGTATACAATGATACACTGTATATTGCAGCTTCACTATAATGTAAAAATAATTAGCAAATTTAAACAATTGGTTTTTATTACATATATTTATTATAAAATCAGCATAATAATAAGTTTTCAAATCCTTTTTTTTAAAAACTATATCATAAATTGATATTACTTTTTTTAATCAAGAACTAGAAATTAGAAATGATATATTTTCAAATTTTGCAATTAGCCAATTCAGAAAGTCATGTAATGAATGTGAGAATATTATTCTTCCATATTCATCAATTTTATATGCTTATGAAAAGACTTATCACTATTTGTTCTCATTGTTTTATAGCAATCAAAAATGTTTTTTTTTTATCTCACAAAATATTAGAATAATGTCTAAGTGAATATTAAAGTATGTGATTACAATTCTATTCTGAACTGACAAACTAGCTAATTTTGAACTACATTATGCCACTCTTCTCTCCCAATATTTAGTTGAATTAATAATGATGTCTATATATAATAATATTCTGAACATAACAACTCTAACAAGAATGAGAACCATTTATAAAGGATGTCACTGCTTCAGCAGTTTAAACAACCACAAAATGCTGCTTTCTCCCTCTATTATTAAATGTAAATTTAAATATAGGCTTATTTTAATATAGACATAAAATGACCTCTAAAATTAATTTACTTCAATGTTAAGTTTCATTAAGTTATCTGAGATTATTCTCTATCTTTTATTGCATTCTATATAGTATCAAGATTATTTTAAAAAAAAATCTATCAACTCCTATTTTCTTCTGTTTTCATCTTTTTAGTTTCTTCTAATATAATGTAATTATTCTTTTCTAAAAAAAGTCTAATCATATCTCTTAATTAATGTCTTTAATATTTTTTTTTTCAACCCATTAGTTTCAATTCATAATTTTATCTATTCAATTCAAATAAAATATTTTTAAAGTCCTTTATAATTTCAATAGTTTTATTAAAAGTTCATTTAGTCATTACAATTCTTATTTTAATTCCTTTTCCACTTATTTCATATCATGTAAATACCTTCCAACTATTTATAAACGATAATATGCTCCACCAGGCCTTCCATAATTAATGCATTAATTTTGTTTGACTCTATCAATTTCTGCTACGGTTAAATTAAACTTTTACTTATTTATTTGTTCACTTTTCTCAGCAGCTACATTCGCAAATCTAATATAGAAAAATATTTATTTTTTAAATATCTGATCTCATTTGTTTTCTAAATAATATTTTTTTATTGCATTTTCAAAATAATTCAAACAGGCAGTTGTCTTATTTACACAGATTTTTTTTTTTGTACAATATTTTGAATTAAAAAAATGCAATACTACAATATTGTAAGTTTTGAATAACTAAAATTTAAAAAGCTAAGAAATTAAAAGACAAAAAATTAGAGAATTTAAATTAAATGTAGAAAGCTTCATATCAGCAATTTCCTTATTAACAGATTTTAATTTTTTAATTCACAGTGAGGCCGGAGCATAGCAATATTTTATTTTTTGCCCCCTCCTTATTACTGTAACCGAAATTCTTAGACTATCTAGTCAAAATAAATCTTCAAGCTATGCCTACTAATTGGTTCCTGAAATACAGGAGACAGTTTGGTGCCATTGATCCGCTGTGTATGAACTGCTGCCGTCAGGATGAGAACAATTGATCATATCACTCTCTCTTGTATTGGTATTTGCAAAATCAAAATGACCATCTATCAGAACTGTAAAGTTGACTTTTATAAAATAATGTCTATCAGGGATTGCGTGGTTTCTAAAGACATTCCAACCATCAGAATGTCTACCTTCTTGACATATTCTGTATGGTTGACCAGGTGTAAAAAACTGTTCACTCTGCCACAGCCAGATGTGGACTCATTCTTTTTATAAACTTTAAAAAACTTAAGGCCAGAGACAGTACTATGTCATCTAAATTTGTTTGATCAGACTTGGATGCTTTTTTAGTTTCCTTAAGAAGTCCCCACTTCTTTAATCTTTATGTATTAATATGTATTTTATGTTTTGAGTTTGAAATGATTTTATCTTATTGTTAAATGTATTCATATTCTATATCAAGTTTTAAATTAACTATAGACTGTTTCTATAGTTTTCATATAACCAATTATTTTATTTTTATTTTATTTATTTTTTTGTAATTTCTTTACCCTAGAGTCATTTATATTACTTACGTACATTTATTTTTCGCTTTAATAAAGTTGTTTATATATATATAAAGTCAGTTTAAATTTAAACTAAATATTAATTTTACTACCTATACTTTTGTATGTTTATATATACGTTGTGTTTATTGAATATATTTATTTTATTAAAACCGTAGCTACAAAAAAAACTTTAAAATATAGATACAATTTTTATAAAGCAGTTAATTTAACAATAAATCAAAACAATAATATTCAAATGTACTAGTTTAAAATAATAACATGTCAGTAATTAATTCTGACAAACTCATCCAAAGTTAATTATAATCTGCTTTTTATTTGAGCAAGATAGAGTTCGGATTCTAATACAAAATCTAAAAACCTACAAAAAAAAAAAACCTGAAATAAAAGAAGATTTTCTAATTAAAAATTTAAGTGTTCCTTTTTCTTCAATGAATTCAGTTGAATTAATTACATTAGTTATCATGAATTAAAATGAGATATTTGATTAAGAAAAAATAAGCAATTAGCTTATTAATTTATATTTGCTGAACTTATTTTTTCATTATTTTTAAATAGGTTGCCTTGACCACAGGTTGAGACTGTTGATAAATTAAGGATTGATTGTTAACATAAATATAATGTATATACAATGAATGAATATATTTGCTTTAACAAATAAATATGAGTTTGCTATTAACTGAAAGGAGACCCTTTGATTACTCTTGGAGGCCTTAAAGGAACCGAGCAGGGCAAATTCCTAATGTCCACTCCATACGTTCTTGTCGTTGCAGCTGTTATTACTATGTGTTTATTCATATAGTATACGAACATGGATGGGCTGCTCACCAACAGGCATTAGCCAGCGTGGTGAGTTTATTGGCTTTTTACCTCTGAGTTTAAGATCAAAAAACACCATGGTCTTTCTTCTCAATGTCTGATAGGGCCGAATGAATGTTTGTGTAAATGATAAATATTTTTCCAATACATATATACAATTATGACAGACAAAAATAAAGCATGGCCCTTATTCCCAGGAGGCTGTAAAGTCACCAACCAAGGCAGCAGTTGGTGGCAGAAGGCGGAGGGTGCTAAGAATCCCCTGATTGCGGACCCAGGCTGTCATTTGATGACAACTTTTTATTTAGGTACTTACAACTGCAGATCACTTTCAAGTGAAGGAAGATTGCAAGAATTAGAAGAAGAACTCTCTTATATTAAATGGGATATTATTGGACTTTGTGAAGTTAGAAGAAAAGGTGAAAAGACAATTGATTTAAAAAATGGACATATATTCTATTATAAAGGCACAAATATTGGAAATACAAGTGGAGTAGGATTCATTATAAATAAAAAGTAGAAAAACAATATTGTGGAGATAGATGGTGTATCAGACAGAGTGGCAAGATTAGGTATACAACTTAATAGCAGATACCAAATGCAGATAATTCAGGTTTATGCCGCAACAAGTTCTCATAGTGATGAAGTAGTAGAAGATTTTTATATGGATGTACAAAAGGCTTTTGATCAGAGTAAACAACATTTTAAAATTGTTATGGGAGACTTTAATGCTAGAATTGGTAAACAAATGAAAGATGAAAGTGCTGTAGGTAATTTTGGTTATGGTAATAGAAATGAGAGAGGACATAGACTTGTGGAGTTTGCAGAAAAAGAAAAACTTTATATTATGAATTCTTTTTTTGAGAAAAATGCTAAAAGAAAATGGACATGGAAGCATCCAAATGAAGGTACAGCAGAATTGGATTATATTTTGACTAACATAAAATATATATTTCAAGATTGTAATGTTCTTAATAGATTTAACACAGGAAGTGATCATCGATTAGTAAGGTGCAAGATACGTCTTAATGTAAAACTAGAAAGACAAAAATTGTTAAGAAAAACAATATTTACAGTTGATATTCCTAATCTTCAGAAACATTCTAATGAATTTAAATTAGAACTTACAAATCGGTTTCAAGTATTAGTAGATTTTGAACATGATTCAGATTTGAATGAAATTAATATGAAAATAACTGATACACTTTTAAAAACTGCAACAAAGATAGCTGGTAGAAAAAAGCAGCAATTGACCAATAAAATTTCTACTGAGACTAGAGAATTTATGAAGAAAAGAAGAAATATGAAGATATACAAAAATGATGCATTAAGAAGAATTGAATATCTCGAATTTTGTAAAATGGTGCGGAAAAGAGTTGAAAATGATATAAGAAAGTATAACTGTGAACTAGCAAGAAAAGCTGTAGAAGAAAATAAAAGTCTTAAGAATGTAAAACAACATTTTGGTATTGGTAGGAAATTTATATCTGCAATAAAAAAAAAAATGAAATTATTACTAAAAAGAGAGATGACATCATGAAATTGGTAGAAATTTTTTATCAAGAATTATATAATAATAAAGAACAAGTACCTCCTATATCTATTACATCTTCCGAATTGCCCAGAATTTTAAATGAAGATGTGAGAAATGCAATTAAATGCATGAAGAAAGGAAAGGCTCCAGGTAATGATGGAATTATAATTGATATATTAAAAGAAGCAGGTGAAGAAACAAATTTTTTTTAGAAAAGTTATATACTAAATGTCTAAATGATAAAGATGTACCGGATGATTGGAAGAATGCAGTAATAATATTAATATTTAAAAAAGGTGATGAAGAAGATATTAGAAATTACAGACCTATCAGCCTTTTATCAGTTTTATATAAAATTTTTACCAAGATAATTACAACTCGTCTACAGAAAACATTGGATTTCCACCAACCAAGAGAACAAGCTGGATTTAAAAGTGGTTTTAGTACAGTAGATCATATTCAGGTATTGAGAGAAGTTACAGAAAGGACAAATGAATATGAGTTGTCAT
The DNA here is from genome assembly GCA_028023455.1 of Epiperipatus broadwayi. Taxonomy (NCBI): domain Eukaryota; kingdom Metazoa; phylum Onychophora; class Udeonychophora; order Euonychophora; family Peripatidae; genus Epiperipatus; species Epiperipatus broadwayi. The sequence goes on along the minus strand of JAQFVV010000056.1, from coordinate 1,432,646 downwards.
TATGTTTTGGATTTGTAGATTATGAAAAGGCATTTGATTCTATAAACATTTCTTCAGTGATTAAAGCATTGGATCATCAAGGTATAGATCCAGGATATTGTCATATTTTAAAGAATATTTATAAAAATGCAATAGCAACAATTAGATTACATAATGATACTGGGAAAGTCAACATTGAGAAAGGTGTAAGACAAGGTGACTCCATATCTCCAAAACTTTTTACAGCAGTGCTGCAAGAAGTATTTTGTGGATTAAAATGGAAAACTAAAGGAGTGAAAGTAAATGGAGATTATTTAAGTCATTTAGATTTCGCAGATGATGTAGTTGTTTTTGCAAATAATGCTTCAGAGTTGCAGGAAATGTTGCAGGAGTTATAAGATGAAAGTAGGAAATCAGGACTAAAGATAAATGTTAAAAAGACTAAAGTAATGTTTAATGGATTTGCTCAAAATATAAAAATAAAGATTGATTATGATGAATTAGAAGAAGTTAACAGTTACAAATACCTTGGTCAGATTATTAATACAGATGGAAACGTTATGGAGGAAATTAATCATAGAATTAAACTTGGTTGGAGTGCTTTTGGTAGAAATAACTTGATTCTAAAAGGAAATATGCCTATGTGTTTGAAAAGAAAGGTTTTTAACAAATGTGTTTTACCAGTTCTTACTTATGGATCTGAGACTTGGACACTCAATAGAAGAGCAATACAGAGGCTTCAGACCACTCAAAGAAGTATGGAGACATGTATGTTGGGGGTAACAAGAAGAGATCGAAAACGCAATGTATGGGTAAGAGAACAAACAGGTGTTACTGACCTCATTGAAAAAATTAAAAAATTAAAGTGGAGTTGGGCTGGACATATTGCTAGAAGAGATGATAATAGATGGACAATTGAAATTTTAAACTGGATTTCAAGAGATTGTAAAAGACCCAGAAAGAGACCACATGTGAGATGGATGGATGAAAAAGAAAGTGTGCAGGGGTGATGTGGAGAAGAGAAGCTAAAGATCGAAGAAGATGGATTAAACTTGGAGAGACCTTCATCCTGCAGTGGATTGATAATGATGATGATGATATAAATTCATATTTTATATGCTTTGTTACCATCTGTGAGTTTGCTATCTGCAATAAGTCTCAGAATGAAAATTTGTGAATATAAGAATCTGATTTATATCATTCTTATGTTTTTAAAATTTCATATCGGGATAAAAAATAAATACGAATTGAATTTTTAGAAAACATTTTCACTATTGCTATACAATATCAAAAATAAAATAAAAAAAGCTTGTAATTTTTGTCAATAATGTAACCATGTAAAAATAGTTCTGCTTATAGTAATTTTTTCTCATCTCCTAGTGGTTTATCTATTAATTTCTGATGCAACTATTAAGCTTTCTTCCAATGTAAAAAAATGTATATTACCATTTGCATAGTTTTTATTCTTCTTTTTAAAAGTCAAATCTCTCACTATTGTAGTTACTATCTCTAAAATCTAATGAATATCTGGGTAGTGACAGTGCTATATGTTTTCGAATCAGTCCTAAGTTAAAAGAATAAATCTCAAATCATTCAGTGCATATAATTATTAATTCCATGGCGTTTTACATTTTAGATTATACACAAATAATTAATCACATTTGTCATATTGCGCCATTTTTTAAATATCAATTCTTTATAAAAAGTAAAAAAAAATATCTGTTATCAAATTTTTTCAATTATTACAGTTATCTAGCTTTATTTCAATTACTTTATGTATCATTTCACATCATTCTTCTGATCAATTTATTCTTTATATAACTAAAATTCCAAGTAATTACAGAAAAAAAGAGAATCTTTTGACATATTCTAGACATAATACAAATTATCTCTCCAACTACTCATATCTTTGACATAGTTTCTAACTCTATTCATGTACTTAATTGTTTAAAATTAAATAACTCTTAACATTATTCCATCTATATGTTTGTTTTTGTCATAGCAAAATAAGCCTCCCTTTGTTCAATTTGTATAAATTCTAATGCAGTTAAGTAGAATAATGTCATAGACAAAGAACTCATTAAAATTTTTTGCCTTCTTAGACTGTTCATTAGCAACATAGAATAATATAATTAACACTGCAGGCATATATTAACTTGAATGCCAGTAAAAAAACTGAGAAAAAAGATTTAAACATGGCACATATCATTTAAAAAAAAAATTACATTTATTTAAACTGTGCTATTTCTTGAGATTTTATGAATATAAAAGATAAACACTGAAGAATCTGGTTTTAAAAAATATATACAATTAAACTATGAGAACGATAAAGATGTTTAGAAAAAAAAAAGAGATGCCTGGCTTTGTCTTGAAAACTCAAATAACCAAGTTAAAATTAACTTATTTTAGTCACAATATAAAATGATTGAATTTATTACAAAAATGTACGGACTTCAAAAAAGATTAATATTAATGAGATGAATAAATTCATTATCAAATAATGAATTTGATATATTCTGGGAAAATAGTATTCATGTGATTGCTAGAAGTCAATCTTTCAGTAACAAAATACTTTAAACTATACTGGATAAGTATTTGTAACGTAAAAAAAAATTCTTTCAAATATAACATGTAAATAAATAATTTAGCCATTTATATATATGTAAATCTTGTGGGAAAAATTGAATCTTTACACATGTGCTATGGATAAATTTAATATATCAATCCAATAGCACATTCATTTCATTCCACAAAATTTACATATTATATATATAAAAAGAAACTATTAAATACTTTTAAATTTTTTTATAAGTAATACTGACAATAAAATAATTTACATTTAAAAGTTTAAAATGTAATTGGAAAAGTACAATATTTTATATCAATTAGAGTACATTATTAATCTTGGAATAAATATTTTTTGACAGCTTTAGCGGTAAAATGGAATAAATTTCCAACTTTTTATTTTATCTAATTTATCTTTCTTTTTTATTATATTTTCAAAAATTTTGAATTATTTGTTAGAAATATATGCTCGTAAACAAAAATTATTCTTAAAAATATTATTTAACTTTGCAAATAATAGGAAAATTTTTTTTAAAATGAAATATGCAGTAAAATTTATAAAGAACAATAGTGTTTTTGTACTTGATGGTTACCATATGGCTCGTAAAAATATTAAAAAAAAAAAAATCAGAATTGTTTTAACATAGTTGGTAAAGCCAGAATCAAGTTCAGATTACTTAAAGCTAACAAAATTCTATTTCAAATTGAAAAGATTATTTATAATTTCAAAAAATTATAAAAATAAATCAACTGCTGCCACATAAAAGGATTCCTTTTATATAATTACAAGTTGCAGCCATAAGTTATTGACTTTCCTTGACTAGTCATCTTCAAAAGTAAATATTTTCAAATAAAATTTAAATCTAATCACATTATTCTTCTTAAAAATATTACAGAACAAATATTCTGCAAGAATAGCCATAAATATGTAAAGAAATTATAAAAAATAAACATTTTCATTTTTCAATTCTAACAAAACTGAAAATACTTAAAAGCTCTAATCAGTGATATTATGAGAAGGGCAATGGGCCATTTATAAATAAATTGTACCTATTTGATACTAACATCTTGAAATTCTTTTAAAATTAAAAAATCAATATTATTTTAGTTTGTGTTTTTGTTGCAAATGAATACAAACCCAGTAAACAAACCAATTTGTCATCAAATATTGCAGAATTATTTGGAATTGGTTATGTGTTGATTACCGTAAAAAAACATTTGTGCCTGCCCAAAATCTGAAAATATTTTTAAGATTTATTTAATTGTAATTTGAATTCTAAATCATGATCATGATATTCAGATGATCTATCAATATTGAGAATAAAAATTAATATACTTTATTGCACCACAAGACCCTTTACATATATACTAGCAAAAATAAAAAAAATGAAAAATAATTTTTTAAGCACAATAAATATTTAAAATACATTTTTAAATCTTTGAAGTAAAATATAATAATTTTTTTTATTATAATAAAGTAGAAAAAAAAACACTAGAAAAATAATAATTTAGATATTTTACTTTTAAATATATTTAAAAATATAATAACATTTTTTTTATAACTTAAATTTTTGTAATAATTCAAACATTTATATAATAGTTTTAAATCATAAAAAAAAGATTTTGAATATTCTTATATTATTTAACATAATTTAAAAATTATAATTATTGTATATTTCATCATGTTGCTATGTGTAAAGAAATATTATAGTGGCCTGTCAAATTACAACCAATAACAAATAAAATCAAATAAGATATAAAAACAAAGAAGATATTTTGAAATCATCTAACAGAATTCATGCTATATAAATCAAATATATAGATATTTAAGAATACTTAAATCATACAAAAAGTAAAGCTGAATAAAAAAATTATCAATTTTATCACCACAACATTCAGACTATTGATGATTGCTATAGACTTTCTGCAACTACTATTATTAAAATATTTCCAACAATGTTAACATCCAAATAGATGTATTGCACAGATGTACAGATTTATAAAGATCTATCATCACATCTGAATAGATATATCAAACTTAAATATCTTTGGTTCATACATATTAACATTTGAACCCTCACCCTATCGAGTTTCTCCACTTAACATGAAATAAAATCTATTAAATTTTTTTTATACAAATAAGAAAAAAATTAAAACAAAAAACTATGTCACAGAAACAAGTAAAACATTATTTCCTTTATGAAATACCTGAGAAATGATTTACAGCTATAACACTATTGGTCTAGAAAACAATATTTCTGCAAATCCTTATTATGCACAAAATTTATAAATGGGCGCCTCCAGTTATCAGTAAGTGGAACTTTCAAACAAATATTATTTTAACATAGATTACAAGTGAAATTTTCATCTAACATTTAATACACATAAATATAAATAATAAGTGTAGAAAATAAATAAATAGATATGCATGTGTTTTTAAATAATTAAAAAAAACAACAACACACACAGCTTAGAAAATACACTGCTTTACTTGATTAACAATTTCAATTTCTTCATAGAAAATAACTGAATATTTTTAATCCTTAACTTTTTTTTTTAATAAATGCTTTTAATTTACCATGCACTAAAGAGCAAAATAATAACTGTTTCTTCAACCACATTTGGGTTTTTTATATTTAATTTGAAATAAAAGTATGGGTGGTCCAGAAATCAATTAAGTCAATTCCAACTTAATTAATTACTGGATTCCCCACTTTTATACCAAATTAAATATAAAAATCCCAATTATGGTTAAAAAAATTAATATCTTGCTTTTTAGTGAACAGTAAATAAAAAAGTTCCGTATAAAAAAATATTTCTATTTATTTTTAACGTTTTAATATTGACACAGTAAATAAGTGTCTATTATAAAATATTTTTCTATATATTTGGAATCTTTTTTATATTTTTTTCCAATTTTAATTAAAACTAAAAATAAAAAATCACTCTGAGCAATATTTAAAAAAAAAATAATAATTTTTTTTCAAAACTTTACATTTATTTTAATGATTTTTAAAAGTAAAAACAAAAACAAATCTTGAATTTTAAAAAAATGCTTAACAAAACTATATTGTGAACATTATTCCATCTAAGCTGTGCCCTGAACAACTAACTGCACAGCAATTTTGAAAGTTTTGCACAATGCTTGTTGGATTTTGTGCACTCCAGACATAATCAAAGTATTCATCCCTTTGTTTTTACATTTAAACACATAAAGTTGAATCCAAATGTATAATTTTTAAAAGAATTAATAAATAGAATTGATCTGGGCATGCAGTAGAACAGAGATATTGCTATGGGATTTCAGTTTAATAATATTTGTCTTGTGATTGAAACACGTAAAAATTATATATAACAGAAAAGACTGAGCTCTGACTTTTCTCCATTGCTTGTTGCCATGGCAAGATAATTGAAGCAATTGGGATTACATATAGATTGTGATGAGACATTTTTTATTAGTGTAATTTTTTTGAAAAAATCATCCAACATATATTGTTTTAGTCCTTACAAATGTTAAAATATTCAACAAATCATTTTAATTCTTTATTGAGTCGATCTAAAAATAAGAAAAACTAATTTAAACATAAATAGCTCTCTAGATCAATTGAAACTGAAATGCCACCATTATCACAAATTATAATTATTAAACTTGATGAAGTGTTTAGTTAATGAAGCAATATAGATGGAATCATTTGTAAAATTTGCTGACAGTCAAATTCAAAAGGTGAAGTTCCTACTGGTAAAAAATGGGTCAAATAGAAAATAGATTATTTAAAGTGACACTTAGGTCAAAACATTCATAATGATTCGGTTATTGCCATCCAAAATAACAATGGAGGAATTTTGAGAATTTTAAGTGAAAATCTGGATCATAATCTCAGATTAGAAAATGCTAAACTCAAGAAAATTAACAAAAACATGATTAAAATTCTAATAGATAATGTTATCGTAGAAATTACCATCAATTCATCAATGCTCTCTGTAAAATCTATACATGACTATGTAGAAAAATGTTAAAATTTCCAAATCATATCATAGCAAAAATTATTCCTTCAAATTTATAAGAATGAATAAATTTAGTCATATCTAAGAAAATTATTCATTGTGTTGATGAAAGTATAAATATTTCAGTAAAAAAATATATATATGTAAAATACAGATAAAAATTTGAATGCAAGTATCAAAAAAATTAGTCAGCATTATAAAGCTTATTGCGTGTAATAGTCATTCTTTTTTAATAGAGATAAAAAAGTTTTATTGAGAGAATATCTTTGATTTACAAAAAGAATTATTATGTTTACTTTTGACAGAACATCTGTAATGTTAAATGAAAAAATTGTGTGGTTGCTTGTCTACAAGATGATATTTCATATGTAGTTCAACAGCACTGTATGGCTCACAGAGAAGTTGTCCAAATAGATGATGCATGGAAACAAGATCCATTTATTAAGGATATTAAAATTCTTTTAAGAACAATATATACAATGTTTAGTAGATCATCTACAAAAATTGAAACACTTAAAAGAGTTGGCCAACATTTCGAAAATTGACATTATATCATTCAAATGTCTTAGTGAAATAAAATGGATATACTTATATTTCACATTAAATGCTGTAGTAAAAATTTACAACATTTTAATAAGTTAACTGCACAGAACAATTTGAAGAATTCAATGACCCAATAAATAAATTTTGTTTTAAAAACCCACAACATTGAGAGGTATGTATAATTTTTCAAAATGTATTTGCTGAATTATCAGCTTTAAACAGAACTTTACAAAGGACTAACTTATCTTCAATGGAGGTACACCAGTTTACAAAGGCAAAAATTAATAAACTAACACTGTAATAACTAGATAAAGTCTGCTGAAGTGTAGACATGTAAACAATTTTAGATTCCAAGGCTTATATAGATATTATGACAATACTTAAATTTATTCAACTGCTTTGTAATCGTATGGATAATAGACTTCCAGAGGAAGAAATAAATGACTGAAATGCATTGGTTTCTTTTGTAATGAAAAAATAATTTAAGCAGAGAGCATGGAAAAGATAACCTAAGACATTTATTTGCAAATAATGAATCTATAATAAATAATAATGATAAAACCCACATAAGTTTAAATATAATTTTAAAACAATATGATAATTGGAAATTTTTAGTAAATAAAACATGTATAATTGGAGTAATCAAATCAATGTTTTAGTTACATAGGTTTTAGAAGACCATGAATACAAAGAACTTTCAATACTTTTCAATATTTGTACTACTTTTCAAGCTTTCACTACTGATTGTTAACATGGTTTTAATTTAATGAATGTGATAAAATGAAAATACCTTAACAGAGTAGATAATGGGCATTTGGATAATTTCATAAAAATTACAATTCTTGTCAGAGAAGCTAATAAACCTCATAAAAATGATATGAAAAAAAATAAAGGACTAATTATTATTATTAAGTTACGTTTTACAACATTTCGTTATATATAAACTATTTTATATGTAATGATACAAATAATATTTTTGTCTTTATATATATATTGTAACGATAAACCAACCAATGTGCAGCAATATATATATATATATATATATATATGGATATTGCTGCACATTGGTTGGTTTAGTAAGTTCAGATCTTGTATTTTTAGCTTAGAGTTAGTCTGCTCTTAGAAAGAACATTGACTGTAAACTAACAATTATTCAATACATATAATTTTACTTTAAATCCATTTGATATTTATAGTTTATATATTGTACAGGTTTAGACCTATTCAATTTAAAATAAATTATTCTGATTTTACAAGCTTTTCACCCACACATTAACATAAGTATATTAAAAAGAAAGAAGAAAAGAACTAATATAAGCAAAAATACCCAGATCAGAATTAATATTTTTCTCTAAAAGTTTCAAGCTATTTCTTTCTTTCATTCTTATTTATAAACAGTAAAAGATATATATGTAAGTTTTTATAATAATAAAAAATGTATTTTTTTTTAAAATTTAAATTAATTTATAATAATAAATAAAAGTTCCTGGATTTATTACATGTAATGTGGAATAGCATTTGCAAAAAAAATAAGTTGTGAGAGATGCTATTTTTTTAAAAATTTTGTTAGAAAGTCTTAGGAAGAAAGCTTTCTTCTTGTTTTAAAAAATGTGTAATATCATCATTATTAAAAACATTTTGTTCACTTCAAACAGCAAATAATTATGTGTATACTCCAGAAATTAAGCTTATAAAATGACAGAGCTAATATGGGAATTAATAAGATAGCTAATATAGAAACTATGCAATAGTTGAAAATCACATTATGACTAGGTTAAAAAAATCTAATTAGTGCACTGGCCAACTAAAGCTGGAATATATAGTCTACTGCACATACAATTTTAAAAGTGTCTCATTCCAACATGCAACAATTGTTGAAGTTCTAGTACTATCAACATTGTCTTTCACACGAGTCCTGTTAGCTTATTCATGATGAATGCATAGTCAAGGCATATCACTATTCTATCTGGACAATAACTAAAAAAAAATACACCAAATGAAGCCTTAAACCTTAAAGTTGTCTTACAGTTCAAATTTTTAAAAAGGGTTCGAATCTATATTTATAGTAAAGGGTAAAATGAGAATTTGGATGGTATAAGTAGGATACATTTTTATTTAAAAGTAAAAGGCCTTTATAAAAAAAGTTTTTTTTATAGAAAATATTAAATTTAATATTAATATTCTGTAAATAATTTTACCATTTTGTTTCTCTTTAAATATGTATTTAAATTTTTTTAAATTTAATATTTTTTTATAAATATATTTAAAACACTATAGACACTGTACATTCTTTTCAAATCATATGAATAAAGATATAATAAAACATAGTGATCCCAAGAATGCATTATAAAACCCAAAGTGGAAATTATAATTAATTGCATAGTGGAGCTTATTAATTAATTTCAATCAAATTAAATGCATATTTGTATGTATATTTTATTTATGTATTGGAGTCATTCATAAGTATTGTATAAGATGTATAAATATTGTAAAAAATGTTTTATTGCATTTATATTATGTCAAGTCTAATTATTCATCTCCCTCATTCCAAACCTAGGTTAGAATAACTATATATATACATACACCCTATGATGTATTGCTGTTTTTCTTTTGAGCTAATAATGGTTAAATGGAAAGGCTAACATTTAAGAATCTAGGTAGAGATTTGAACTCAACATATAGATGTTTGTCATTTTGGAAATGGCCTAATGTGCAGTATGGCATACATGTTTTAAATAAATAAATAACATCTATAGTGGCAAGAGATAAAACATTTTTGTACTAAAGCATGTTTGATGAAAATGGTCAGGAAATATGGCTGGATACTCAGATTGATCATCATTTGTTAGGATATTAAGTTTGGAAATAATCTGTTATTATTTCTAACATTTATCAACTCCAGGATTTAAAACTTCATACATTCTTTTAAACAACTGTATATACTTAAAACAGGGAAAAAATTTCAGATCCATTTCATATGACCTCCAATGGGGTAGGCAATTTTAAGGAATATTGATTTCCATTTTTATGTTTTCCTTTAATGTTTTTTAATCCTATTCAGTATATATCAGTAGATATTTCAGCAGTAAGTTAATATGTATACCCCTATGTATATATCAGATTTAGTATATGTATATTATTACACAGGTGTATAATAAATCTTTAATTAACTTAAAATATGAAAACATACTTTCTGGTGAAAAGTGCTTAACTTTTTATTCCATTGAAAAAGTTGATTTTTTTTAAAAAAAGCTTAACCAAACTATATTGAAAATGAATTTTATTTAATACAGATTTTACTTTAAATCTTAATGTTTGAATTTTCCTCCACCCAGTGGCCCAGATTTAAGAAACTTGGTCATATACTTAAAATATTTTAGTGTCATATTGCATTGACAGTGACTTATATCAAATCTTCCAAATTTGAATTATATTAAATCTACTAAACCTTAATTTAAAATTATTATTCTAACTAAAATCAAGCTTTTAATTGAAACTAAAAAATCTACACACTGCCACCTTGTTTAAATTATAACATATAGAAGTGAAATTTGGTATCAAAATATTCAAAATTTCCTCTGTCCAGTGACCAAGATTTAAGAAACTACATCATGCACCCCAAAATTAGTGTCATATGGCATTATCAATGATTTATATCAAATTTACCAAATTTGAACAAATTATATTAAGTCTAATATCTACTAAACTTCAATTTTGAAATTTTATTCTAATTTAAATCTAGCTTTAAATTGTAATGAAAAAATCTATATACCACCCCCTCATATGCATTACTGAAAATATATTGAAGTGCTAAAAGCAACTTTTAAATTTAATATCAAAATACTAAAATTTCTTCTGACCAGTGATCTAGATTTAAGAAACTAGGTTACATACCTAAAATATTTTAGTGTCATATTGCATTGCTAGTGAAGTATATCAAATGCACCAAATTTGAACAAATTTTATTGAATTTATGTAAGTACACTAAACCTTGATTTTAAAAGTTTATTCTAAATTAAGTATTTAAAAACCAATTACTATAATGGATTTATACAATATAGAACATTTTGAAATCAATTAAAGATATACATAACAAATAATTAAATAACCTGTCAAGTATTTTATAAAAAAACTAATGAAAAAGTTATGTAAATATTTTTATTTTTCTGAAATCCTGTGAAAATATAAACAGGCATTTAATAAAATATTTTGTAAATATTTATCTATTAAATATTGGCTTTAATAATGTCAAAAGAAATCCCAAGTACACCTGGGTCTTGTTTTATGCGGATTATTTTAATGCAATTTTGAAGTTATGTGATTCATGTTTCTTCTTAATAACTTTCATATTTCACTATATTTATTACAGATCAAGAAATTTAAATTATTAATAACTTATTTTCACTTGAAATATTATTTTTTTCTTCAAAAATATGTTATATTAGCAGCTAATGTGAATATGGCCTGAAGCTGTATTTAGACCTTAGCTTCTATGTAAATAACCTATTTTTTAATATTATAATAATAATAATAATAATAATAATAATAATAATAATAATAATAATAATAATAATAATATTTATACTTACATATAAAAATATCACAATAAATATTCAAAAAAATTTAAACTTTTAAAACGTATTTTGTTATACATAACAGAAATAAATATTCTTTTAGATTTTTTTAAAAAATGAACATTTTATAAACTGAAAATAATCTTTCTAATGTAAGTGTCTGAGGAATGTTGTGTAGGCCAGGATGTGTTCAGTCAGGCAAGGACTTTAGTTTTTGCAATATTCTGGCCTCAGAGATTTTGTGAGGGGCATTGTGCTTAGAGGCATACTTTTTATGCAAGTTAGTCATACCCAGTGGTTGGAATTTCTTATTGTAGTGTTTGCACATCCTGGCCAACTTGGAGGATCCTGCAAAGTTATTGCCCTGTACCTCGATCAATCTCAGGGTGTTAAACCTTTTACCAGACCCAAGGGCCCAACAGAGATAGCCCCTGGTCCAGCAGTGTTGATGGTGATGTACTAATGAGATCTTTTGACTGAGAGATACTCAGCAATCACCTTCTGCAGATATCCATATTTGGCTTTTAATGTCAGGATCTTAGGGACATTCTGGGCTTCCTGGGGGAATTGTTTTAGTTCATTGGCAATGGAGTCCACTTCATCAAACATCCAAACTGGACCCTTAGACTCTGTGGTACAGCTTTTAATCAAGTCTGTTAGAGAATTAATGAAGATCCTCCAGGCTAAAAGTGCAGGGAGGTAAAGTAGTTTCACTCAGTTGAAGATGATGTATGACTCAGATTCTAGTGATGTTATTTATATCTGGTGAGCATTCTGATAGTGCGAGGCAAGTCAACCACAAGATGAGTTATAGTTTTTTGGTTGATACTTACCTCTAAGACAAAGTGGTCCAACAGAACAGTCGGCCATAGGTGAGCCCTGATGATCAAAGACAGAGATGGAGAGAAGTATGTCAGATCAATTAAAGAAGTGGATGTTCTTGTATAAAACAAGAACGCTGATGGGAGAAAAGTCTTAAGCACTGGAGGAACTTAGACTGAAATTGTTCATAAGTGTATTTAAAATCCCCGATAATTACTGAGGGAAATGGACTGGTCCTGGAATGGAATTGATTGTATTGATTACTTTAAGTACTAGTTCTGAATTTTTGGATAAAAATACATTAATTCCATTAAGTGACCATAGATCCTGTTGAACTATGGCTATGAGGCAATAGGAATCTATATGCAGTATTCTGAATAGTGAAATTGAGGATTTTTTATTTATAATAATGGCAACTCCCCCTGAAACCGAGGAAGAGAAACTATAATGAAAATATCCTAAACTGTAAATTAAATCTATAACTCTAGAGTCTGATTGTAGGTGCAATTTGGTCTCACAAAGACAGAATGTCCAGACTAGAATGATGGAAATACTGAGTCAGAGCATAGGCTCTGTGAGGCAAGTTCAGACAATGGATGTTGATAATATTAAACATGAGATAGGTCACCTCAGCCTCAGGAGATCTGAACTCAACAGGACCATAGCATATTGAATCAGGTTTCTTACTCACAAAGGGAGGAATGACACAATCCAGAATAGATCTGTGGTTAGCTGCAATCAACGAGGAGGAGGAGTTTGATCTCTTTAAATGAAGAGTGTTCCAAGCAGACTGACCCAGTATCAGCAGATTCTCCAATGGGGTTAGGGTCAGAGGAGGCAGGGCCTGGATATATGACTTCCTTACTCTTTGGACTAGACACTGAATTCGACTGATAAACATTATTGGCTGTATTCACTGTAGGCAAGCTGTCATCACTGGAAGTAGAATTATCTAGGAAAGAATTCGATTTCATATTCCTGTTTTTCCTTTTGTGTCAAGGCCGAGGGGACTGGTTCCTATTTACATCTTCCCTCTCACTAGCTGAGGTCATGGAATAACCATCATTCTCAACCTCATCCTTGGATAAAACAACAATTTTCTTTTCTTCTAAGTGTTTAACAGATTCAAACAACTGATTTTTATCTACCATTTTCCCTTCAATGAAAAGATTCTGAGATTCATTCAGAGAGTTCAATTGACGGGCATGTTTCGGTTTATTTGATGGGTTGATGTAAGACTTAGATGGAGTGGAAGATGTTTCAGAAGGTAATTGAACTGAATGCCACAAGCTTGCACTAGTACATTTGTGGTTTCTTTTCAAAATCTGTCCACATTGTCTGCATTTTTGGTCTTGGCAATTCCTCATAATATGATCCCACTGTCGACAGAAGAAACACTGTGATGGCACTTCACAAAGCACTATCACAAGGGAGAAGTCATTATAGACTATTAACCCTGGAATAGATAAGGGTGAAATCCCTTTGCCAAGACAGATTCTAAACAGTGCTATATTTGTTAATACTTCAGCATCCGCCTGTTTTTCTAATGTGTAATTAAATGTAACAATTTTTCCGAAGGAAGCAAGAATCTTTTGGAGATCTACCAAAATCCATAGAGCAATTATGCACCATCCTTTCTAAAGTTATGGGACAGTTTAAATCAATTGTAACTAGGTATCTGTTAATTATAGATTTATGGTTGTTTCTGAATGCCCCTTTAGCAAGAACATTCTTAAATTGGATAATAACATATCTTTCATTGGGGTGGAAAAGTATTTTATAAATTGAACTCCAAAGTCCATGAGATTTAAACATATACAATGCTTGAACTGGGAATTTAAATAGGTTGAGATTTTTGTCTGTTGTGGATAAAATTACTGCATTATCATTTTTAAAGTTCTGAAATGTTTTATGTAGAAGAGCCGGTATGAATTGGTTAAATCTATCATTGATTTCAATGAATTTTAGCATAGTAACATACAAGACAATCATATATCCCTATATGTAAAGTTAATAAGATTTTAATATTTATGGGCATTTGATCATATTCCCATGCTTTAAATACATAATGATAATATTGTGTCTCTAAATTTTCTCTTTTTCATTTGATTTCTGTATTACTTCACCAGCCATTCTATAAATATCACATGATCACCATTTCTAAAAAAATACTGGACAAATCAGTCGCCCGAAGTAAACTCTTAAATGGAAAACTGAAGCAATGAACATAAGTCTACTGAAGCATGCTTCATTCCTGAATTTGAATCATAACTAAGGCAAATGGGTTCATTTTTAAAATAATAATTAATTAAAAGCAATATAGCCATCCATAAACTAAAGTGTCAAAATGATGAAGATGTTACTAATTTAGAAACATGCATTTAAATATATATATGCTCATTAAGTACCATGCCTAATCTGACCTTTTGTAATAATTATGCCTATAGATATATGAATTTGAAATGAAGGAATTAAATTAAATTTAGCCAAAAAGAAAAATCTGAATTCTTACTTTTTTTATTAATTGTAATATTAATATTTTTTAACTTTAGACAATTATTCTTTTGACTAATCTTAAGATAACATGAAATTTACTATTAATTATAGAATTAATATGCTTCAGCAGTTTGTTGATGATAAAAGTCAATTGGATATTAATATAGGATTTCACATAACCACATCAGAAGATAAAATGTGAACAAAATAACAGTAAAGTTTCTTACAGAAGTGTTATAAGTAGAGATAAAGTAAATTTTTGGATGATTCCAAAAAAAAAAACAAAAGAAAAGTTTACTTATAGAAGTATTAGCTGCAAAAGTAGATTATTTATTAAAGTAAATGTGAAATGATAATTAAACTAGAAAATGTATGCATTTTTCAATTATTGATATGTTATTTTAAATAGAGAGCAGCTAAAGTAGATTGCTTAATTTCAGTGAAAATTGCAGAATTTAGATATTAATTTTTTAAATATTGATAAAATTTGCAATTTTGACCATATTTTTTTAGTCATGTGATTAGATCAAGTATAACTGTATGAAACTGCATTTTTATTTTTTCATTGTCGATAAAAATTGTGACTTTTACTATATTTTAGGCACGTGATTAGATCAAGTGTAACTGTACAAAAATTGTGTATTTATTTTTTTGATTATCAATGAAATTTACAAAATTTACATTTTCATTTTTTAATTATTGATGAAAATTGCATTTTTGTTTTTTAATCTCGATAAAATTGCCAAATTTACATTTTAATTATTGATAAAAATTGCATTTTACTTTTTAATTCTCGATGAAAATTGTGATATTTGTGTTTCAATTTTTTAATTATTGATGAATGGTAATATTGTGACCATGTGTTAGTAATGGATGTCATTTATCATTTGGATGTGTCAGTGGGGATTTTCAGCAGTTCTTAAAATTCAAAATGGCCATGAGTGCATACTAAATCAGTACCAAAATATCTTCTAAGTGATATACTCAAGAGATATAAACAATAATGGAATTATTTAATATTTACATAAAGTATGTTAAATCCAGCAGCAAATGATAGTTTATAGATATGAAATATTTATAATAAAGATGTATGATTGAATTATCATAGAAGTTATGGAAAATAATCATTAAACAAGCAAAGTTATATATAGAAGCACAAGCTGTTGATTAATTAAAGGGCACTTGTAATTTTTTACTATTTTACCTTTAAGATGATGATGATGATTACAAAATATCACAATCCAAGAATAAAACATCTCAAACTGCAGATATGAATATAATGATTTTTTAATGGGTAAAATGCAGTGCACAAGGTAACTAAAAATGATGATTTGATTTCTATAAATATTTTGTTACAAATAAATAAAAGAAAAGACTATCAGTTTATCATTTATTGTCAGAGCATAAAAATATATGTTTATTTTTCAATTCCATTGACATTATACTGATTCTGGATATAATATTTTATCATGACAATCTTTATTCGATAATTAAAAGATTCTATGCCAAAGATTTATCAGATACTGATTTTCTTAATTATTGAATGGTAATGCTATTAATACATCAAGATAAAAAATTTACAAATTACTGACCGGAAAAAAAAAAGAATTTACAATAATGAAAGTTGAAATTAATCTGAAAAAAAAAACAAATTGAAAAAACATTAAACATTATTTACAGTAACTGAAAAAAAAAACAACCTCACCAGATAAAATTGAAATTTTTAAATTAGGTTTAATAAATGATATTTAACTAAATAAAATCATTAACAAAGTAGAAAAAAAAGAAAAAAAAGTATTTTAAGAATTGATGGTTTGAGACACAAATTCAAAATGAATTACATAAATTACTTTAATCATAACATATATATGTATTATTATCCAAACTATAATATACTTTAGGCTTTGGGTTAAAGAGACTGATTATCCACATTTGTGTTAAATTAATAATTTCTAAAACAATTTATATATATAGCTAAATCAGGAAGCTTCTTAAGAGATATTAAGCTCCTGCCAACAATTAATATATATAATTAATTCATAGGAATTGAAAGATAGGTATTGAAGACTCGGAGGGGAAGGAAAAACCATGATTAAAAACATTTATGCATCTACACTTCTCTTTCATTGCCTATTAAATAATTGTAATGAAAACGCCAGTTAACTATTCAACATAGATCAGTAAATATATATCTAGCCAATTTAGTTACGAATGTAAAAACAAGAATGAAAAATGTTCGAACCTTCATCTCTCCCCAAATGGAAAGTGTGTTGAGTACTGTTTTCTCTCACTCTTTATAAGGAATTGTTGGCGAGGTTTATGCTTAATGCGAACCATTTATTTTTTAAAAAGATTATATTTATCTTTTTATCTCAATGAAAAAAATCACTGTTAATTAATTCAAAGAATCACGATCATTAAAAATTTAACTTCAATATATATGATTAAAAATACAAATCAGGGTGTGTGTGTGTCTTTTTTCATTATGCACATTATTCGCCCTTAGAGAAATTTAAGATTAACTTATCATAATAAGATTGTCAAAAAATTTTGAAAGCATATCTTTTTTTCTTGTTTTAAAGACATTTCTGATTTATTTTCAGTGGCGTGGAAAAAAGCTACGTCTTAACAATTTTACAAGTCTGATATCTTGTTGACATGTGGCCTCATCGTTTTCAAATAAGAAATAATGGATGAGATTTAAGAGAACTACTACTGACAGCAAAGTTAAGTGCAATATAAGAAAGATTAAATTACTTTGTCAATTATTCCTATTGCCATATTATACAAAACACGAAAAAACCACAAAGACAACTTCGTTCAATAACTTGAACAAAATCAGCTAATGATATAGAGACAAAAAAGAGCTTCATACTGTAGTGGCTTCTGTACTTGCCTAATATACTTGTGACAAGAGGTTCGAATGTAGGTAAAATTTAGAATTATTTTTAGATAGCAAAAAGTTTCCAAGCAAGTTACGGATTTTTTTTCAGATAGTTGGCACACATTCGCAAAAAGATGTGCAGCAGTCCCCCCCCCCCCTTTCATCAAACAGAAGAATCATTACAGATAAATAGTCTACATATTGTTTGTCTTCATAGTATTAAAACCAATTTTGTGATATAAGATCTGATTCTGTTAATAAAAATTCAGCTATTCACTATTGCTATTTTAAAAGTTTGTCTTCTTTTAATTAAATGGCTACTTAAGAACTTAACACTTGATCAAACTTTTTTCAAAACCCTATTAATAATTATGATAATGCAAGAAAAGTTGCCATTTCTACTGTATTATAGTCTTGTAAATAAACCAATTTATAGATATTTTAGATATAGAGTAAAATAAAATAACACATGCCTTCACCAACATTAATGAATTAATTAAATTAATAACGTATTTTCCTTCATCAGGGTTTTTTTTAATACTTTTTACCAATATAGAAATAAAACTTAACCAAATATCTTATTTCTATTGGTTACACATATAAACACACATAAGCACAACTAAGTGAGATTAAAAAAATTAAAATAAAATAATTTATTTATATTATGTAAATATAACTTAAACAATTAAATAATTAGCATTCAGCAACTAAAGAGGACCTTATAATATAGTGGTCACTGTATTTGCTGACCAATCTGGATGAAATTTGGAAAATATCTCAGGTTCCCGAGAATTTTCTAAGAAAGCTTGGAGAATCTTTTCAGACTGCCATTCTATAGTCAATCAAATTAATTATCTAATATTAATCAAACAGATGTCTGTTTAACTACTAGTTAGTTTATCCAGACAGGTATTGGTGAAGTTATAATGATTTTGGTATGGTTTCATTTAACTACTATCTTTTATCAACTATGATATCCATTGATTAGCACAGTGACAGAATGAAAAACTTAAGATGTAAAAGCTTCTACATCAAAAGTCAGTTTGATACTTACATTTATGCTTGAATATTACATTCTCTCTTATCAAATAATTATTCAATTTTTATATATTATATAGCAATAGATCTTCCCCCCATTACTATATCAGATTAGAAGATTAAAGGTATTCTGTCTACACACATTTGTTTTGTGACACTAAACTATTTTGATATCATTTAACAAGTCTTGGCTGACCATTACTGTAACTTTAAAATTTTATATTTTTTTGAATGACTATTTTTTTTTTTTTTAAATCAATAATTAAGAAAAATTCTGATAATTAAGGCATTAGTAGAAATGTCTCAAATAATGTGGTAAAGTGAAAATTAGTCAGAAACTGAAGCATATAATATATTGTGATGTATACATATTGCCATCTATAGTTTCCTTTGTAGTGTATAAATAACTAAATAAAAAAAACAATTAAAGGTCTTACGTTTAGTTGTGTTTCTTAATTTGGAATAAATGGAGAGCGAATGGATACTTTATTTATTAAATTTAAAAATGAAATGGATTTTATTAAGTTATATCAAATGATAACAATGCCTTATTAAGATTAGAAAAAAAGAAAATCACATGTACATGGACTGGTGTTTAAAAAAAAGAAAAGAAAAAGCCTGCGATTTGTATTATTATAGTGACAGAAACAAATTCAGCAAGGAGAACACACATACTTTGTTTTGCTTAAAATTTTGTGTTTTATCTTACCTTACTTTTACAAGTAGATCCAGGACTTATAAAAAGAAAATATGTATTGTGAGTAGAAAAATTATTTAGGGAGGAAGGAATACAGATTTCCCATCATTTGATATATTTATGAGTAAAATGAAATGATTACAACACTAAGCTATGACGTTATCAAATTTTACCATGGATTACAATATCAAAGAAAAAATGTTGAATATCATTTAAGAATAAAAATGGATGAATATCAAATAAGAGTAAAAATGTTCGTGAAGCCCTATATTTGTGTTTTGTTATCATCAATGTGTCAAGGAAGACATTATGAGATAGTGGAATCTAAGCTAAAATTATATATAAGCTAAACTTAATAACAGATGCCAAAAGAAAAATTTCTTTTAAATTATCTACATGAAGTAAAATTTCACTTATCAATAATGTTCAAGAGTGTAATATAGTAGCTTAATCATAAAATATTTATCAAAGTCTCTTTTTTATTAATAATTTTAATTATAAGGCAGTTTTATCTTCTCATTAGATAAAGATTTAAATAATAAATTAATGTAATTAAGATTTAAACCAATTGCTAATGTATTAATTTTTTGAAAACAAATTAAAATTAAACATATATAATATTCTACATAATTTATTTCAATTATTTAATAATTATTATTAAAAAATATATGTAAATAACAGATAATAGTATTAATATTTTATTACATTTTTATAGTATGAAAAATAATTTGTAATTAACCCTTTATGTTAATTTTAATCATAGATTGTTTCTATTAATTGTAATCTGGCAGGGATTAATGATAAAATATACATTATATGATATTAGACTGCAACAGGTAAAATTCTTCACACAGTAGTGCCACTCAGTGCAAGCCAGAGTAATCAATAAATGCCAGAAAGCTTGTGCATAAAATCCCTATCTAGTGCCTACTCATCCAATATCTGCAGACTAGTTTCTAGCTTATGGCTTTTGTCAGTGAGGAGCCTTGGATCTGAGAACACTAGAAATTAGTCTGCGGATATTGCATGAATAGACATTAGATATGGATGTTATGCACAAGACTTCTGGCTTCCATTAATTACTCTGGCTTGCACTGAGTGGCACTACTGTATGGAGAGTTTTGCCTGTTTTAATAATAGTTATGAGCAAGCATAAGAAATGGTGATCATGTGATATTAGATTGCAGTTGGTAAAATTAGAACTATGTTCTTGGACTTAGCCACCTCAATGAGTTAATGTTTACTTCAATAAATAATATTTTTAACATAAATATTTTGATTTGCCTATTGCATAAATCAGTATGAAACTATTTTATTACACAGTCTATTTACAATTAAAATATTTAAATATATATCCCAGACAATATCTCATTTGCAAGTAAAATATTATTGACTGAACTTTATCTTCTTTGCTAAGCAAAAATACTTATTATGCCTTACAAATTCATGAATCCATTGTAGATGTAAATCCAAACTATCATAGAGCCAGTTTATGGGATTAATTCATTTATTTGTTTGTTTATTAGATATAATTTTTTTAGTTGCCTAAATACAATAATTAACCACTAATTTTCTAACTTGTGCTAATACAATGATATTTGTAGGACAGGCAGCTTTTCAGCCATAATTTTATTAATTATCCATTACACATTTTGGCTTGTCCAACAGGAGAATATAGCTATTTGTGAGACAAGGTTGCTTCATTAGCATTGGTTTTACATTTTAGAATATTTTCTTTTGCACTATAAATCAAATAAAATGTTGGTATATACATATATTATAACAAAACAGATTCATCCAGCAATGGACTCACTTTAAATCACAAAAAGTTCAATGGAATTTAAAATTAATTAAAATCTATATATTAAATAATAATAATAATAATAATAATAATAATAATAATAATAATAATAATAATAATAATAAAAAATCCCAAATCAAATAAAAGTTATCCTATAGATGCTAATTATAGCATGATTATAAAATTATTGAGTATTGATTGAAATAAATAGATTTTTAAAATAAATAAAACATTTGTAAAGATAACAATCCCTGAATGCATATTGTTAAATAAATGATACTTCATATATATAATTCTTGTACTTTAAATCCTATAATAGTTTTATATCATTGTATATAACAAAAAGGGATAAATCTAAATTTTAGAAAATCAAATAAAAAAGTAAGAAGTTAAAGAATTTACAAATATCAGAATTTAAAAAGTTCTTTTTATATATAATTATATAAAAAAGATAAGTATATGCCAGCTAATTTTTTTAAAATTAATTATACTTAAGAATTACCATTAAACTATTTTTAAACTGACTCTAAAAAGAAGAAATAATGATCAGAAAATTAGCTTTCAAGAAAACAACTTTTCATAAGCAAGAACAAGAGCTTAATGGATAGTAAGCATGTTTTTGTCAAACAAAAAGGATATATATATATATATGTATTATAACGATCAAAAATAAAGTGAAGATCGAATCTTACCGTAGACTGCACTACAAGAGCTCTATCTAGGCATTTGAACCTAGAAAAATTTATAAAGTAGGCAGAGACACGATGTTAAGATTCCACTTTATTTAAATATTTAGACCGTTAGCCCATTGTCACTAGCTCAGTGAAGATGCAGAGATAATAATATTTTATAATAAATTCTTATCTAAGATATATTTCAATATTAAAAAAGGAATAAAATAAGCCACTGCCAGTAATTATACACACAAACATTTATTTACGCACATATATATATATATAAAATTTAGCATTATTATTTTAGTATATTTACTTTAGCATTTAACTATATCTTTAAATTTTATTTTAATATTTTAAGATTGTCCATACAAATGAATTTAATATTTTTTTATTAAGATCGTCGAGTATGAATAGACTACATAGATTCGGATTTGAAAAGAAAATATTCTATCCCTTATTTAACCTTAGGCCAAAAGTTCGCAGTCAAACCGGCATTAATCCATCTGATACATTGGTGTATTCAATGTAGCATGAAAATACAACCACACTAATATACTATACTGTCAGGAATGTACATCTGAACAGTATAGTTAGAAAAGACATTGACTCTTGTCCAATACAGGAATGTTACATCTGTAAGGCAAGAAAAACAATAAAATAAAAACTCCATAGGAAGGGACAGCGGTCCTTTTTGCCAACTTACAATCCCATCCATAGGCAAAAAGAGAGTGTGGGGCGTATATATGCAATTCTGCCTGTAGCGGATCTCATGCTACATTTACTAATTACATCAATACATCTAATCCATTGACCCAATTTAACTACAAAACAAATAACCTAAGATTACCCTCCCCTAGTAAAACTTCACAAATCTATACAGCCATTCACACCCGACTTAAATTTAACATTTATATACGTTCACACAGATGAATTTTATAAAATTTGTTTTATCATGTTGAGCCGCATAGATTCCACAGTCAAAAACATTTCAAAATAAACATAACCATATCAAAATACAAAGTCATCGATAACGTCAATTGCAGAGGGAATACAAGAAACCCAATGGCATTCATCATAAGATGCCACATTGACATCGATGACTTATATATTCTAATCAAATATGAAAACCACAACATAATTAACCGCTAACGAATCCATGCAATGTCCATACCCAACTTAAATTTAATGCATTTAAAATTTAAACAATAAATATTAATACAAATAATAAAATGGAAATGATTTTTTTTAGCAAAAAAAATATATAATTTAAACATTAATTGTAAATTTGAAAATCAGATAAGAGTTCATTTTTTTAAATTTAGATTAGCTGATTCTTTAAAAAAAAAAAATTGACGAAAGTTCTTAATTACTTTTTTTTTTGTTAATTTGTAAAGTTCATAGCTCATGGTAGAAGAGTCCAGGTTCCTGTTTTTAATTCCCATGGCGTCTCCATTGGAAGACTGATCTGATGTTCTGGAGGTGACCTTAGCTGGTTTCATTTCGGAATTACAGTCATTTCATTTTTTTTTTAAAAAAAAAATAAGAGAGTGTGATATGTGTGTCCTATCACATGTCTCAAACACAAAAAAGCTGGCACTGTCAGGAAACTCAATATTTCTCTTTTTATAGTATCCACACAAATGCCTAGATGGCGCCCTTGTAGTGCAGATTACGGTAAGATTCGATCATCACTTTCTTTTGGATCATTATAATATATATATAATAAGGTGAAGCTGAGCTGATTATTCATGGATTCATTATGAATTCATTCTTTCATATTCCTAGACAGTGCATAAAACTGCCTGCATATAATCATAATGTAGCACAAAATCAATTGTAAGAAGAAAAATAGGTATAAGTGCAGCACAACCATATAAAAAAGTCATATTTCAAGAAAACACATTTTAGTGCTGATTTCATTCTAGTTATGATGCAAATTTTTTCAATGAAATTGACTTTCAAAAGTATGTGCTGAGTAAATACCAAAAATATATGTACCATTTATTTTCCAAAATTTAATCTCTAAACAGTAAGGACATGCCATGCCACACCTTGGAGTTAGTAGACTAAAGATTATAATGATGAAAAAGCTAATCCATTTGCCTCTTCTGATAAAAGTTTATTGTTCTCAAAAAATCTCAATTTGCTGAAGTTCAAAGATGTGAAGTTATCTTAAGAATGACTAATAAAGCAACCAAAAAGAACTGTAAATAAATACTATTGTGCCAATGATAAATCCATATAGTAATCATTAAATTCATGATAAGATTTTATTCTCAATGAAAGTAAATGTACTCAAACCTTTGTAAAATATTTTTTATATTCATTTCAATTCTTATATTATGATTTTATTTATTGGAATTTGCATTCAAGTTTTATTTTTTTCATTGTGATTTAAAATCTGTGATTGCATTATGGCAGAATGCTCTTTTGAATTACAGAGATTGGTATTTATGTATTTGATAGTGTAATGGCCTGCCGGAAAAGGGGGTCACATATCACTATGATGCATTATATGTTAATAAAAAGATATTAGATTACTTAGAAAAAGCTCAAAGGGAAGTAGGAAGACATGCATTGGATGCAGAAGTATGGACAGCAAGGGAGGCAATTAAAAGAGAAATGGGATGGTCAAGTTTTCATATGAGAGATGCAAAAAGTAAAATGAAAATGTTTGGTAGATTGCAGATTATGGATAATAAAAGAATAGCTAAAATAGTATTTAATTGGGTTATGAGTAAAGGGCAGGTAACAAGATGGGTGAGAAAGGTAATGTGGTATGCAAAAGATTTGGATAAAGAATTTATATCAGTATATTTGTACAAAAGATGGGATGACTGTGTTAAGAGGATTATTGAGTGTTATAGTAGTAAGGAATGGGATAAAAGAATAAATTTATTAATAAAGACTAGGGAGTTAGAGAGATGGAGAAATAGTATGGAGAGTAAAGAGAGTTTAAATATATATAGAAATAAACAGAATATTAGCTGTGAGTTAATATATGATAATAGTAAGGAAAGTAGTTTATTGTTTTAAAAAATATATTTATTGACATTATAAAATTGTACAGATGCATAATAAAAACACTTTGTTAATGTTGGCTCATCCATTGCTGGCATTGGTCTGGAAAAAGTATGCAAAAGCCATTCTCCGCACTAGCAGGTTATAATATGAGCAAATACGTACTATTTAGTTGGTATTGCCCACCCCTGCCAGTGCAGAGAATGACCCAATAATGCTAACTTATCAGCTGGGATACATGTAGTGTGAAATCAATGCCCCTCTAGTAGAATCCGACATGTTGCAACACAGACTACTTCTTCTACGATACACTACAATGTGGATATATCAGGTCCAAAATTCATGTAGAGTCTGTGGGCCATACTAGTAGGCTCCATGTATTATTAAACAAAAATCTAGAGGATAGTATCTTATCCTTGTCTTGAAGAGCTTTGAGCTTATCGCAAAATATAGCATTGGGATCCGGTGTTGGTTGTGTGAACTTTGTCCTGCACCTTGTGTACCAAAAAGCATATGTCAGGAAGATTGATAACCTGATTACTGTAAAGTCTCCAGAGAAGAGACAACCCCTGATGTCCAGGATTTTATCCACTGCTATAATGCAGTGTTGAGAGATAATTCTTCGAATACTGTTATAGCCTGGACATATATTTAACAGATGATTAAAGGACTCCTCTCCTCTAGAACAGGCATGACAAATAGGGTCTATTTTATTTAGAAACCGCTTGTAGTATAAGAATGTATTAGTTGGCATGGAATCCATATTCACCTTGATCAGATAATCCAAAAGTTTGGGCTCCAGTAGCAGATATTTAAATATTGAGGTGATTTTATGATTGCTGCACCCTAGGTGAGCATAAATAACTGTATTAACAGGATTCAGCAGGCAATGTGCCTGCCAGATGTTGATTTTATTATTAAACTCTGTTATTGAGTGCCCGATGTATAGAGATTGTTGTTTAATAATGGTGTCAAGCCATGTGTGTTTACTGGGGGAGGTCTGTCAGTAGGTATTACAGTCTCTATAATATTTGATAGAGGGTATTTTTTCCCCAGGTTTACTAAAAGTGAATGCCCTTTTTGGAAATTGATTGTCTGTATTGAATGGAGACCCATACCGTTCTGTTTCCTGTGAAACTGAAGTCTGCGGATGCTAATTGCAGTGGTCCGACCTCTCCATAAGAGCTGACCACAGAGCCTCTGAATCTGTAAGGTGAATGATTTGGTAACTGTCATTATTGGCAGGTAGTAATTTATGCTCGCCATAATCTTCATATTAATAAGAGCAATCTTCCCTTGTAGGGACAGGTATGTCCTTGACAGCGACTGAACCACCTTAGTAGCATTGCTTATGATGGATTTTTGTAGGCAGACAGACATAGCAGTCTGTGACTTGAAGATAGGAAACCCCAGAAAACACTGAGGTTCCGCTAAAAAATTGGATAGTCTTTTCCTACCAGTGTTGATGCACCAGGATGATGACTTGTGAGGATTGATGGATAATTTATAATCTTTAGTATAATTGGTAATTATGGAATGAAGTGTCTTCAGATACTTATGGGATGGAAGAATCACAAGTATGTCATCCATGTATGCAAAAACCTTGATGTTTTTCTTAAGCCGGGGCACATATATACCTGGAAGCTGATCTAGCTCTTTAATCAGAGGGTCGATGTACTTTATGAACAATAGACCACTCAACGGTGAACCTTGTGGTATGGATCTTGAAGGGCCAAATCCATCTGAGTAATGTCCATTTATGGAAATATGAATATGCCTATTATTCAGGAGATTGTCCAATATCTGAATTATCTGTTTTGATATGTTCAACTGAGATAGCAATTCAAGAAGAATGTTGACATCTACTGTATCAAAAGCATTGGACACATCCAGCTGGACTGCCACAGGCCGGGATTTTCTGTTAGATCTAATGTGATCAAGCAGAATTTTCACTTCACCAATTGCAGTCAGCGCCGATGATCCCTTCCTTGCATATTGAGAGGCCGATATATCCTGTAGAATGGCATTCTGAATTTTTTCTTTTATTATACCCTCCATGACTTTGAACAAAATTGGTGTCATCGATATTGGTCTGATACTGCTAAGAGAGGTAGGATCCCAGTTCTTTTTAATGAATGGAACCATGGCAATTGGATATAGGTTAGGAATTACTCTCCTTTGAATGGCGAGGTAGGTTGACATGTTTAATATAATCCTTGCAGTAAAAAAAATTAAGTGAGTGAACACAAACTTCGGGATAGCATGAATCCCAGGATGAACACTGTCTGGAAGACCCTGCAACCTACTGATGATGTCTTGGAGTGTAATACCATGATCTGCCTCTCCGGTTGTGCCCACCCACTCCAAGGCAGGGTTTGTGCGGTGACCTAAGAGAAGGCTCGAATGGGATCTTTAGCTACAAAAGAATATACATGTAAATGGAAAAATATGGGTGATTTATTTTGTAAATTATGTAAGGAAGGAATAGAAAATATTAGGCATTTGTTAATTGAATGTAAATGTTTGAAAACAGAAAGGGTACATATAATGAAGTTGTGGAAAAATAAATATGAAAAGAGTGATTATACAGAAAGGGAATTATTGGTTTTTATGCTGGGTTTGGGAAAAGATAAGGGGGATTTAGATATAAAGGTTATAGAATTGACAAAGATTATGTTGTGGAAATGGGATAGAGCAGATTATGGGTAAATTTAGAATGGGGAATGTAAAATAAAGTGGCTAACAGGTTTATCTGGGCATAATTGCTGAGATATTCTTGACTTCATTTAAGGAGAAGCCATAATACACCACATCACATCATATCACATCTAGGATCTTCGGATAGGATGCTGTGAATGATGCGATGAAGTATGTAACCAATGATCATATCTACCTCCAATGGGCTACCTCTAAGTTTACACATTAAATTCAGATACAATTTAGATTAGTTCCTCAATATCTCACCCCCCTTTTGGATACTCAGGAAGAATGTTGCCTTCAGCTACCTTCAGGGCTGAATTTACTTTGTATAGCAATTATTGCGCCCCTATACAGGTTACCATTGACTTGAGATGCATCCAACCCTATTAATGTATCATTATATACATATGAAAAAGATGTGTGTGTGCATGTATATATATATATATATATATAGTCAAATAAATTGACGGATGGGTGTATGAATGATTCTGATAAACTAGAGACCAGTTAAATTTTAAATCAAATTAAAAACTTGTTTATCAATAACAAATAAAGTTTAAAACTCATTTAACATAATAAAAGATGCAGGTATATGTGTCAAGTATGCCTTTCTACCATATCATTGATTCCATACCCATGGCAGAGATACATAACTCAGCACTCACTATTTGCAAAGCAAATTAAATTAATATATAAAAAAAAATCATGATTACATTGACCTCAAAGCTGACTAACTAATTTACAATGTTACACAGCATATATATATATATTGAAGCAGTCGGATCTAAGTTCGATCCTAGCTTCATGATCTTTCACATGTAGCCAACTTCAAACCCTTGTACTAACTTTGAATTTCCGATGCAATGGGGCTTTATGCGTTCAGTCCACGCTAGTTTCCTTAAAGAAAAACTATTATAAATGTGTGTTAAAATTAACTCATTTGAGATTTAAACTAATCATTTCTATTAATAAATTCATGTTAGAATTATTCATGAATTTATATATATTATAACTGCGTGGATTGTGCGTGTATATATATTTATAAATGTTTAAATATATATAATTGTTCGAAAGTTTCATTGCTTGTCGGAATGTTTATTTTACTTTTAAATAATATGTTAAATTTTTAGTGATTAAAAGCCACATTCTTTCGATAAGCTTTCAGATTTTCTTTTTCCAAAACAATGGTTAAAGTTTTTATTAATTAGAAATAGATAAGTCTTTAAAATGTTAGGACGGTCCTAATTAAAATCATTTTCTGATATTAAAAATTCATTTTCTAATTAGAAAATGAATTCAAGTTAATGAGTTTGAAAGCCTTATCAAAGGAATGTATCTAAAAACAACTAGTACATTTTTTTTTGTAAGATTGATTTAGCCTAAAGGCATCAGATACAGTATAAAGAGCCCAGGAAAAGTTTCCAAGCAGCTATTATTCCTCATTAAGAGAAGCCATATATATTTCATTAGAGAAGAAGCCGCCCAGTTAAATTATGAAGTAAAAATAGTGTTTCTACCATGGTGGGGGGCTTAACTTCAAGAGTCTGACTACGGTTCCTTAAGTCCCCTGAAAATCTTTAATGTGGCTGCAATATAAAAATATATATACCAATCGTAAGCTGCCAAAACCTTAGAGAAATCCATCAAAATGCTATTCACCTAATTTTCAAAATGCGCGCATACGTTTCATCCAACTGGACTCTGCCTTGTGGAAACTCAGAAGTCAACCATGAAGAAATGGTAATATATTTCCTTTTGAACCTGGCCAGTTCTGAACTTTAAGTTAAAACATCTTTAAGCTATCTACTGTAAAATTGTCTTTTTGTTAATGTTATTTTAAATTATGTAGTAAGTCTCTATCTTAATCTCTAGTCTTTAAATTTAATATTTAACTTTCTCTTTTCTTACGATGGCGGTTCATTTATTATATTATATATATATTTATTGTGTGATTTATTAATGTTGTTTATTTTTTTTTATTATATGCCAATAATAACTTCAACTCGATAATAATTTCCTTCGTTGCATTTGCCTTGTTAAATAATATTATATTTATTTTTACAGTAATTCTTACCCACTAGAACTATTTTGATACAGTTCTATTAATTATCGAGTTGAATGATTTGTACAATTTTTGCTATTTTATTAATGGCTAATAACAACAAATTATTAGCTCAATTTTAACCTATGCTCCCGGCCACTTTACTGAATTTATAATAGTTATTTATTCACATTAATTTATTGTTTCACAAAAAGGTTGATAAAGGAATTAAATGAATATATATATTCTAATTCAAATTTTATACTTTCTAGTAATATTCAGGAAGGGCATGGGATTTAGGGCATAATTAATATAATTTCTAATTGCATTAAATACTTTTTGATTAAAGCACGTTTGACTTTAATTTAACTTGATCAGGTCATCACGTAGAGCACTCTTTATATAAATTGGGTATTATTATTTAAATACGATGATTACCAAGTCATCATTTTCCGAACGTTGCTGACGCGAGCCATCTCCTGTTTCATAGGCTTGTCCTCAGTGATATTTCTATTAGTTTAATTATCTAGGAAGAAAGCACTTCCTCCACTTGCTCGTTTTATATTTGGAACACCAAAGGTTCGAGGCTACGACCCGACCTGGTTTTCCCTGTGTTCTATGGATCCTTCATATAGGGCATTGAAGACTTGTCAAATACAAGCAGCCCTGCTATTTTCTCAAATCATAGACAAGCCATTATTTTTCACATTTATTCTTATAGCTCATAAGTCGTCAGTACCGTTTATTTCTCAGTTCCAGTAAAGCCCGCTCTCATGCTCGTAAATCGTGATGAATTGATTTTATTAAAGTCGAACAAATTCATGTTTATTTATAATTAAATAAGTTTTCTATTAAATATTAAAGTTATGCCCTAAATACGTATCTTGCTCTTTATGAATTGATTTGCGAATGTGAAAATAAATCTCACATTCTTTCCTTTAGAATCAGAATAATAATTTCAGTCATAGCCAAATACCTTTATCTACCTTTATTTTCTTGTCGGGGGCATAGACATATATTTATCATATAATATTGCGTAATAGTATTGGCATATAATAAGGACTGCCATTCTTGTTGTAAATATAAATTCTGTTTAAAGACTAGAGGTAATCTATATAATCACAATCTAAAAGTTGAACAAAATTATAATTATTATTAAACATTTTATTAACACATTTGGGTTTTTTTAAACTTTCTTTCTTATTCAAATTATTTTAATATTAATGCTCACTGTCTGTATTGGCAACCCGAACATATATATATGAGTTGACTTATAAAGATTGTTAGTTATTTTATTATACTTTATTAGAGTTAGATCAGGAGTCTCATTAATCATCATCATCCGTTGAGCTAGTTCCTTGGCGCATAGTCATGTACCGTCGATATATGTCATCCATTGATTTGATCTGAGCTCGTGAGTTGGGTTTGAATTCAGTTTGAACCACCTGAGTTTGAATCCGACTTTGAGTTTGGGTTTGTTGATGTGTTGGCTTCTTTTTGACCGGTACAATATATATATATATAAGCCTCATCATTGAATTCCAGTGATTGATGCTCCATCTTCTTAGGGACTCTGCCTAAGTATGGTTGGTATGTTTAACAGAAAAGAACAAACACATAAGATTGGTCATTCACACAGAATAAAATATAAATATAATGATTGCTATTTAAAATAAATAACACAAATGCTGTCCTGTAATAGTGCATGTAATTAATATGGAATAGTATCAAAATTCTTACCTCATTCCATATTACGTGGTGATCCAAATATGAAGTCACTATGGAGGAAAGTGACCTAAAATTTATTTACATAAAAATATTATCTAAGTTAATAAATTTTCTCCCTTATACTATGTTGATTGTAAACATATGGACTCT
This sequence comes from Epiperipatus broadwayi, assembly GCA_028023455.1. Lineage (NCBI taxonomy): Eukaryota > Metazoa > Onychophora > Udeonychophora > Euonychophora > Peripatidae > Epiperipatus > Epiperipatus broadwayi. Next base: position 1,400,925 of record JAQFVV010000056.1, on the reverse strand, counting down.
TCCAAGTTTAGGCACGCTGAAATTTCTAAGTGTAGAAATAAAATAAGAATAAAATTTTACAAATATGTGCAAAGGAAAAAATCGAACACTTAATGAATCAAATTTTCTTCAATCATTCAGATTAATGGGTTGATTCTTTGTAGGATATCATTTGTGCATTGCAGTTGATTCATTGAAATTTTGTTTTATTTTTTTTTTAAATTGTGCAAAACTATAAGCAGGACACCAACAGAAATCCCAGCATTTGTTGCTTCGTGATTCCATCTTTAAAATGATGTATCACAATTTAAAATTGGATAAAATTTGAATTTTTTATTAATATTTTTATTAGATAGATGCATTTAATTTTTTTTATTTTCTGGTCAATTTACTAGTTTACATGGGGCGATAAAGACAGGAAATCTTTCTTGGCCTTATAAGCTAATATAATGGATTAAAAATATACTGATAATTCAGATATGTAATCGAATAATATGGAATATCATAAGTTATTAATTTTAATTTTTTAATTACTTGAATATTTAAAAATTTTAAAAATTACTTGATAAATGGTATACTAATTTGTTTGCATTTGAATTGGTGTATGTATAGTATATAAATTATATAATATTAAATCATTTATGCTCTTTATTATACAGAATATAAATTTGTATTCAAATATAACAAAAGTGATTTTTGTATAGTGTAATTTTGGGTCTCTGATCCCCAAGTTTGAGGCAACCTTATTTTATAGACATAATGATTCTCAAAAAGTTTAATAATTTATTAATGTTTATGTTTGTATTGGTGTGTTTGTTTTCTCTTGTGGGTTTGTATAACAAGTAATGATTTACATATATAAAGAAGTGCAATGTAAAATTTAAAACTAAAAATCAAATGTACAGAAATGTTGCAGTTGATAAAGCAATCACAAAATTTACTGGGCATAGCTCTATGCGAAAATATAAACACTTAAAACCAATAAAGAGAGATTTTAAATAATATGTGCATAGTGGTAGCCACAGTGGTTATGCATATACCACATGGAATTGTATGCAGGCAAAGAATCAAATTCTGATTCTTGCCTATGCCTTGATACTCATGCTGTGGAGTCAGTAGTTTTGCCACATATTGCATCACATTATTTTCAAGTCTATAGCTAGCAAATGAGCTATATGCAAATAATTTATATCTCCATGGGAAAATAAATATAATAAGATAGCATCACTGGTAGACATAAAGAATATAAACATCACTGATGTACACATAAATATAAAATGAAGAGATAAAACTAATTTTATCAGTGATAGTCTACAATTTCTAGTCTTAGATAGACAAGAAGCTAATTGCTATGATAACAAACTCATATTCACCTTCTGGAAATGATTTGTTTTTTTATCTTTTATAAGGATGAATCATTTGATTATAGATGCCTTTGAGATTTGTCAACTTTTGGGGTACAAGATAAAAATGAAGAATTCTTATGCAAATACTTTTGGAGATTCTGAAGCTACAGATTATCTCAGGTAAAAAATATTATATATGGTTTGAAAGATAATTTTGTGAGGAATACAAAGAAATTATCAATGAAGATATAATTTAAACTTAGTTAATGATAAATTAGAAATAATGAACAAACAATAAAGTAATAATTATGTTGGAGTTGAAATTTCTTTTTTCCTTATTTTTTAAATGATTATCAGTATTTGTCTTAGACTTATTGTTTTCATTAGTTTTTCTAGTCTCTATCAATATAAAGTTTTTTGCTCTAACATTATTAAAACTGAAGTTATTGTAAAAATTGTGTCTCAGGTCAGCTTTTTAAAAAAATTCAATATGGCACCTGGAAAATCAACCAGTTAAAGTCTGTGAATCTAGCGATAATGTTTTTCATGGATAAAGATTATCACCCTTCTTTTCATTATACTCTAGGTAAATCCTTCCTCAATCATTAAAATTCCTCAGGAACATGCTTAGAACAAAGTTGTTTCCATTTTCTGCAGGTGCTTTCCTCCTGGATCCATTCAGACATTTTGTATTAGATGTTTGATATTTCTTTAGGCATTATATAGATGAGTGAATTAGATCATTATGTTTCTATGGTTGGGAGAATAGCATTCGGGTCCTATGGTGATTTAATTTAGCCAGAATACATTGTTTAGTACTTTATAATAGATTTAATTTTCTTCAGTTTGTTATTTGGCATTTAGTGAATTATATAAAAGAAAAATTGTACTTCAACATTTATCTATATAACCTGACAATGTACTCTTTCCTTTTTTCCTCGTTCAAACAATAGCACAGTCTTTTATTTTTAATTGTCAACTCAAAATCAGTTCAATTCTTTCATTAAACTGCTAGAAATTATCAACTTTCCTTATTTCAAAAGATGATTACGATTTCTTTCAACTTTTTGCAATGTGAAAATTATACGACTGATATGAGATTTTCGAACAAATATTCCATTTTCCCTTGCATTCTAAGATTCGATCTTGAGATATTGGTTGTGTGTGGTCATCCTATCCTTCGATAAATAACAAAAGATGATGGAAATGAACCAGGTTCAGTTTTATACCATGCTTAGTTTCCATTGCCTAGTATACAAGCTTTTCCATTTCCTCTTTCATTGCTGTAGTTCTCTATTGTCGCATTTACTAAATGGTTGTAGTTAAAATTAAAATTACGTAATAAAATTCTACTCTCATTTTCTAACACTTGGTTGCCTAGGTATTGACTTGATATTATGTCATCATTATGTCTACTAAGTTGAAGTCATAAATGGTGATTTCTAATACAATGACAAATACCTTATTGTTAGCATATGAATATATATGAAAGATCTTATTACTTGGTCTTTTTATACTTCACTTTGAAAGAGATAAATTATCTCGTGTGTGTGTATATATGTATATTGATAGTGCATATCCAACTATTATTATCTAGTTTATGTTTTAAATGGGTTGGAATTGCTGTTGTGGATAAATAAGGGCTTGTCTAGACAGAATTGTAAGTTACCCTTACAATAGTAATGTTAATATGAAGAATTATTTGTTATTAAGACATGGCAGGTTAGACAAGTTAAAGAACTAATTATTGCAGCCCCTTATAAATATTTTTTTTCTACTTTATTTGAAATTAGCAGACTAAATAAATGTTTTTAATATATCAATTCAGGGACAAATTTTACCTGTGTGTAGTTCTTTTATTAAATATCAATTATGTTTAATGTCTGTGCCATTCTTATTTAAGTCTTATATTGTTTCTATTACATTATTAGTTTATGACTTAAGAATATTAATGAATTATTGGTAATTTTCTATAATGGAAATGATATTCAAGAAATCAACTAGATATAGACTGATTACAAATAAAACTATTAATATTATGCAAACCTTCTACCATCACAATAAAGTGATGATGATAAGGAAATATATAGTTTATTTAAGGTTCTTCATGGATCTTTACAAAATAAGAATACATGGTTTGATTGTAATCATCATCCTAATCATTAAATGAGAAAAATTAATATTATAAGTGGGAAAAGCAATATAAAATTAATTATTATTGAAAGAAGGGATATTTATGAATCATCTCAATACATGAACATGATTTGAATTATGATTGGGCATTTGAATTAAATAATTAAACTTATAAAAAACATTTCTTATTATAAATGATTCTCTATCTTTTTAATTTTTTCTCCATAATATGTCTGCATATTATGATTGCTGTAGAAATGTGGGGAAAAATGTACAGAAAGATTGCATATGCAGTCAAATAATCAAATTCTGATTTTTGCCTATGCCTTGATACTCATGCTGTGGAGTCACTCTGGTTTTGCTATATGTTCATCACATTATTTTGAAGTATATAGTTAACAAATGGACTATATGCAAATAAATTATATTTATGTGATGCAATAAATATAACAAGATAACATCACTGGTGTGCATAAAGAATATAAGCATCAATGATGTGCATAACATGCATCTCTCCATACTTGGAAGTAACAAAAAGAGATCGAAAATGCAATGTATGGGTAATAGAACAAACAGGTGTTACTGACCTCATTGAAAAAATTAAAAGACTGAAATGGAGTTGGGCTGGACATATTGTGTAGAAGAGATAATAGATGGACAATTGAAATTTTGAACTGGATTCCAAGAGTAAAAGACCCAGAAAGAGACTACATATGTGATGGATGGATGAAATCAGAAAGTTTGCAGGGGTGATGTGGAGAAGAGAAGCTAAAGATAGGAAAAGATGGATTGAACTTGGAGAGACCTTCATCCTGCAGTGGATTGATAATGGCTGATGATGATGTGCATAAAGAATATAAACATCACTGATGTACACAAAAAATATAAAATGAAGAGATGAAATTCATTTTATCAGTGATACAGACAGTAGCCTACAATTTCTAGTTTTAGATAGACAAGAAGCCAATTGCTTAGATGACAAATGCATATCTATCTTCAGGAAATGATTTGTTTTGTATCTTGTATTAGGATGAATCTTTTTCTTATAGACATCTTTGACATTTGATAACTTTTGGGGTACAAGATAAAAATGAAGAATTCTTAAGCGAATACTTTTGGAGATTCTGAAGCTATGGATTATCTCAGGTAAGACATATTATATATGGTTTGAAAGATAATTTTGTGAGGAATACAAAGAAATTATTACTGAGGATGTAATTTAAACTTAGTTAATGATGAATTAGAAATTATGAACAAACAATAAAGTAATAATTATTTCAGATGTTGAAATGTCTTTTTTTCCTTTTAAATGGTTATCACTATATGTCTTACACTTATTGTTTTCCTTAGTTTTTCTAGTTTCTATTAATGTAATTTTTTTTTTCTGTAATATAATTAAAACTGAAGTTATTGTGAAAATTGTGTCTCAGGTCAGTTTTTAAAAAAATTCAATATGGCATTCCAGTCCCAAACAGTTTTAAACTGCCTTTGCATGATATATTTACTAATGACAAAATATGCAAAAAAAATTATTTGCAATCTTCCTCTCTGGTAAAAAAAAAGTTTGCACCTGCAAACACAAAGAAAAATAGCCTAGAGTCACAGACAACTACTTTGAAAATGCGTTTTAGACATACTATAGTGAAGATGTTGGCAACCTAGGACACAGATGCCAAGCATAGAATACAGAACGATTGTCAATGGTACTCTGAATTGAAATAGTAAAAAATTATATTTAATTACAGTGCTTTTGCACATGCGACTCACATGTAAATGAAAATCATGATTCAATATAATTTACTAATTATTTTGTACAATAAACATTCATTCGATCTTTGCTATTTTGAATAAATGTACGAACTAAGTAGGATAGAAATATATTTTTTTTTTACAGGGGAGGATTAATTTTGCCTGGATTTTTTTTTATTAATTCATTTGAAAAATTTCTATTCATAATGATATAATAATGAATTTTAAGTTTTGGCACGTTTACTAAAAAAAAAGTTTGTAGTCACAATCGGGTTAATGGGTGAATAAAATATGCTACACATAAGACTTTGTAATATCGTTAGGATCTCAAAGAAGTTAAAAAATCTTTTTTTTTCATTTTAAATGTCTATTCTAATAATTAAAACAAATGATAATAAAGAAAATTCCAAATGTCCATAGTTATAAAGAAAAGGAAAATATATGAAAAGCTTCCAATTTTGAATAGATTTTTTATATCACAAAATCATTTTTGATAAATGCTAGAAAAATACTTGTTTTATTTTGTTTAAACAATATTAATGAACTTCACAAATTAAACTACTGAACGTTAAAGGCGCTTTGCCTATTCTGAATTACTATATATTGTGCCAGTCAAAACATGCTTATCCATCTAACACGAGCTGGAACTCACAAAATGTACTTCAAACCCAGTCAAGCCCGAGATTTAGGTCAGGGACCAGCCTGGATTCGAACCCTCTCTCCAAGCACCAGATCTAACACCCAATGGATAACATAACAATGGTAGCACACGAGATTTAATTCTTCATCCGGCCCACTAGCAAATCGGAGAAAACAATAAGACTCATGGACTTAAACATATATATAAACAACTTAAATACTAGACATTCCACGGATAAAATCTAACATATTTAAATAATAGGGGCTTTACTAATGAATACTTATGGGCAATTAGTGAATTGGATTGATTTAATAATGAGACAGAAACTGATATATGATGAATTAAAATATATTTATTGACAATTGTTGTTGGCAAAATAGGTTTGTGGCTATGATTCAATGGAGCCAAATATCCTGCTATACAACTAATCACTACATTAACTTATTTGTTATGTCCTTTTATAATCAGTTCGAGTGGCTCTTTTACGTAAAATCAAACCAAGTCTGGAGTGAAACTTAATACATCTGACTATAATCAATTTATATATTAACTATGGGCTTTTAAAGCGTCCCAGATAGCTTTAGATCGAACGGGTTTTCAAGAATGCTTCGGATCAACGCCGAAGACTGCATATTAGGGAGGGAGAGTTGGCTATAACGATTTTACTAATATGCTAGGCACAAGTAAAATATAATAATAAAGTGGCTCTGCGGATGGAAGAATAGTTTTAGGGTTTTTTGTGACAAACAACGGTTTACCCAATAACCGGTCGTCATGCTGCTAATGGGGAATCTTTATTTGGTTCAGAGGCGGGGGACTTACGTGCTAATCTGGACCGTAGCTCAGACTTCGCTACTGCACTACCCTATAAGAGAAGATGTGCTGGCAATGCCGTGGCTCCATCTTATATATAAAACAGCACAACGAGAAAAATATTAATAAGTTCCACATCCGCCGAGCCGAAGGATATTATAAATGAAATATCACATATTAAATGAACACAAGTTTATCAGCTTGATCAAAAGAGCCAACTCTTCTGTAGCATGAGAAATACGATATGCTACTGACAGGAATATATAGCTACAAACTTTACTTTATCCCGTTCAATCTCTTTAGTTATCTATAACTACTAAACTTTTAAAAGGGGGAAAAGTATATTTAATAAGGGACTTACGAATACTTAACTAAAAAAAATATACTTATAATTACACTCCAGGCTAGTTTAATCTTTAGTAACATAATAAATAAAGGTTGAAAAGCCACATTTTATATTTATATTAATTAATTTATTAAGTGAAAAAATATAAATTTGGGTTTCGAAACAGCGCACGAAATGACGCTATATAAATAATTTAAATTTATATGTTTAAAAACATATTCTATAATTAAATGCACGCCGTTTCGAAACATAAGCACAACTAATAATAATTAAAAATAAGCAAAAGAAAAGCAAAATATAACTGCAGTGATTAAATTATATAGCAAAATATTAATTAACAAAGAAAAATTTGCAAAAGTATTACATTTTCTAGAATTAAAATATTATTTTAGGAAACCATTTAGACAGTTTACACTATTGAATTAAGAAAAAATTAGCAAAAAGTATTTCATTTAAATATCATTTCAGAAACAATTTAGCGAGAAAGTTCAATGATATGGTTAGCTAACCTGTTTTGAAGAAACAATGACTGTTCTTGAAATTTACAGAGCTCTGCGATTTTAAATATTAAAACAGTTCTCCTGTAGATGGGCTGGAGATATTCGAACTGGAATGAAGGTGAATTCTTGGGCGGCTTATGGCATCTTTAATTTAGTTGGGAGACGATTTTTAAAATATTGTTTGTTTAGCTGGACTGAAATCGGAACGAAGGCAAATAAATTATTTTTACGGCTTATGGCATCTTCAAATTTAGTTGGTGTAAGCTTGGTTGTTCCTTTGGCATTTGATGGATTGAACTAGGCGTTCCATCACGGGAATTGCAGCAATTCTTGCCTGACTTTAGCCAGACATGTTGAGGTTGAACAATTTAAAACTTCTGATCTTAACTCTCTTCAAAAGCAAGATGGATTCTCTTCTCCCGCTTAAAATAAGGCCTATTTATATCCTTCTACTAAACTTTAACACCTTTCTGGAATTTCGTAAACCTCGGGACCAATTGACTTTTAATTAAAGCAAAATAATATAATTCAATTTCTACAACAACTGATAAAATCTCCGAGGTGTTATATTTAATTTCCTTAAAAAATGTATCAAAATATGTAAACTATATAATTTGATTCATTTTCATTAATTAAATTCCTTTTCAGGTGTTATTACCTAGCAGAAGGAACGGTATTCTGATTTAATGAAAAAGTCTTTTGTTGCAAACAAAAATCAATCAGAAAACAGATTTTACTTTTTTACCCGGGTGTGTCACTAATTGATATCTTGTTTACAAAAATTCTCATTTTTTTATTGCGAACAGATAATTCTTATTTTATAAAACTAAATAACTTTTAACATATATGTAAAACATTAAATCAGAAAACCGTTAAATAAATTAAAGAAAACATTTACATTACTTTTATTTAAACTTAAATATATATGAATCATTTTGCCGTTATTCCAAGGTTTAAATTATCCATCCACATACGAATATTATAGCGAATATAATTAAGAATTGACTGAAAATTAATAAAACATTTTATAATAATTTATGAGCATTTCTCCGCTATAATTTTATCAAACCTGTCTAATTATAGCGTGTTTTCGTATGTAAATGGATGATGCCATTCAAGCGGCAAAGTTTTCCCGCTCGACTTATATATTACATTTTTACATTAAAAATAGGTTCGAAATTAGTTTAGACGAGTAGGTCATTAGGTTGATGGTGAAACGGAAAGGGATTGGAGATTTCCGTTTCAATATTAATCGGAAATTTTGTAAACAATACACATTTTTTTTACACACAAACAGGATGATTTTTCTTCATGCCAGAGGAAATTGTATGCCAGTCTTTAGATTGCAATATAATTTAGCAAAAACATACTTTTCACATATGATCCTATGTCTTTGAAAATATTTAATGACCAATAATATAAAGATAAGATTAAAATGGGCTTCAAAAGTATTTAATTTATAATTTTGAAGCTCATTCTAATTGGACCAATTTTTATACTATATGTAATAAGATTGGTGGAATCATGTTGGCACAAGGAATAACATTGTTACATAGATACTGCATGATACCTACAGGGTTGCAAACTCCTGCTGTACTTTAGTAACAAACATTATAATTGTAATTGGGTAAAGTTACATAGTATTTACAATCAATATATTTATGATGGACATCAGACACTCTAATATCCATCAACAGAGGTCACTACTAGACCTCTAGTCTAGAAATTTATAATTTACTGGTGAGGATCATGGAGATCAAAGATTCATGGAAAATAGAAATTGGCAAAGCAGACACCTAGAAATAAAACACTGAAACAAATCTGACAATCAATAAAATAATGTTTATTATCAATCTAATGCAACATAGTATACAGCTCAATTGTAGGATTCAAATACTCCATAGTTTAGATATGACAAATTTCAAATATATCTGAGTTCAAAACAATAAATATATATCTAGATTTGAATGCAAAAGCTGAAATGAATGCATTTGAAAAGTAATGAATTTTTTTTCATGAGAGCATATAGTGTATTTGATATCTGGTAGTTTAAATTTTACACTACCAAAATTTTTTACTTATAATACTAGTAGCATCTCTGAAGTTTGAAAATGATTCAGATTTATGTAAATGTGGGCACATAGGTACTTCATTTTTGTATTATACAAACAATCAATAATAAAGAAGTCTTAATCCATGATACATGTTCACACATGGGTCATTATAAAATTATAGCCAATACACTGTGCATTTGATCCAACTACTAAAAAATACAGAATGATAATAAGCCTCTTAATCAAGCATATTATAAAGCAAATATATATATAATCAGAAGGAGAAATGTCTCCACCCAATACAAACACAAATGTTCACAAGTACTTCAAGCAGGAATATAATAAAGATCACGAGAAACAAAATATATAATAAATTTACATGATAGATCAATATCCAGGATTGCTATGTACAATGCGCATACATATGTGTACTAATTCTTTTAATTTCAGATATGTGGGATGCAAACAATGTAAATAAGCAAAACTGCTATCAAATATACTCAGTTTATCAACAATTTATATAATTATGCACATACTGAATCAAGCGCACATATATTCATAATTTTACAAAATCTTCAGAGGCATTATATTAATTATTAAATATAAAGTGTAACAAATATAAAAATGAAATCTCTTGGTGAATTTCTTTCAAAAAAATTATGAGGGGAGAAAGGAAATTAAAATTTTAAAAGCAACCTAATTTCTATAATCTAAACTAAAGCTACCAAGCAATATGAGATACACTAAGTGGGATAAAGTGTTATAACAAAAATATTAAGAAAAATAGTTTTATGATAAATAAATGCCTAAATATAAAACTACATCATTTAAATTATCTCACTGGCTTGTTGATAATGTTTTATAAAATAGTTCACAAATAAAAGTTTACTTAAAGTCCAAATGAAAATATGATGAAGGGAATATTATTTTCTGGAAAAGTTCAATTTTGTATAAACATGTATACATGTCAAATGGAGTTCCATAGTAATTTCTGAGTAAAGTTTTTTTATTTATTTATTGTTTTTTCAATTTTGTAGAAAGTTTGTCCAGACATTGTTCCTTAATATTGAGAAGTACATATATTTGATAGTGGCTAGCACATTTTAGTAACATGACTATTGGCAAAAGTTCAGGAAATAGCACGCTAAACAGGGAAAGATAATTACAAGATGAAGCAGGCTTGATGACAAATAGAAGCTGAATGATTTGAATAATTCTGAGATGGCCTTTTTATATCATTTACTTTTTGATTAACAAGCCCACTCATTTATCAAATTTTTAATTAACAAACCCACTTATTTAGAAAGAATTTTTTTAATTAACAAAGCCAATGATTGCCCGTTTAATTTTTTTTATTAGATAAACCAATACTTATCTTTATTCATTTAGTTTACCAAAAATTTCTTAATTAATTAAGCCATAATTATTTCAATCCAATCAATTTATCAAACTTTTTTTCCAATTAGATAAATTTGTAAGTTTATAGATATTTAAAATATTAAAACCAGGAATAAGACTTAATAAAAATAATTGATTTTCTAAGAGTTTTCATTGATTAAATAAAATGTAATAATTAAAAAAAGTTATGAATATATTAAGTATTGTTCTTTTAATATAAATTTTAAACTAATAATAATTTTAGTTATTTTAATATTTATCATGGTTTCAATATATGTTTATTATATCATATTCATGGCACATATTAATATAATATTATGTTGGCTCAAAAAAAACAAAAAAAACAATAACAACTGAATTGCAAATAATTTTAATTACAATTCAAGAGTTTCTTTATTTTTTTCAAACTAAACTAAAATTGACTAAACTTAATTATAAATGCTGATCTTTATCAACGTGTACATATATATTAAAAAAACTTAATAAGCTGGGATTAAATTTATACTTTGCCAATGATAAAATGTTTAAAATAAATTAAATATTGTGATAAATAAGTTACTATTATAATACGTAAAATTAAGAGCATGCTGATGAACTCTAAACAAGCTTTTTATTTTATTTATGATAAATGCTACTACAAGAGAAGGCATTCAAATCATTTTTATCTTGGATTGTCCCCATCCCCATACCGGTTTCGACCTGTGGGTCTCTTCAGTGAGGAGTTGGGACATTAGATCCAAAAAACCAACTCAAGCAAAACATTTATCTAAAAGTTAATTATCAAGAAGAAGATCTGAAACTTTTAGACATCTACATGTCTTTCAAGTCAGCTCTCCAACTGAAAAAATCATATAGGCCTGAACTTAATTCAGATACTCCATATATTAGTAGGCTTAGCCATTTAATTTAGCCAAAGCCACACAACAGTAAAATAATAATAGTAATAATAAAAAGTGAGATGTCACATGACTTATATATAGCTTGCACTTACAAATATGTAAAATTAAGAGCATGCTGATGAGCTCTAAACCGGTATGGGGACGGGGACAATCCAAGATAAAAATAATTTGAATGCCTTCTCTTGTAGTAGCATTTATCATAAATAAAAAAAAGCTTGTTTAGAGCTCATCAGCATGCTCTTAATTTTACATATTTGTAAGTGCAAGCTATATATAAGTCACGTGACATCCGACTTTTTATTATTACTATCATAATATGAATGAAATAAATTAAGTGAAAAGATTATTTTGGTCTTTTTTAAACTATTTTAAACAATTTTCTTCATGTAATAATACCAATGAAACACAATCACCTCTCCTTCCAAACTATTTTAAACTACTTGAGGGAAGAGGATACCATATTCTTTGAGAATCAACAAATTTAATGCTTTCATCAAGTGGTTTACTAATTTTGTAAAGAAACAATTCAAACATAAAAACATAAAGCAAACATATTTTGTACATAAAATAAAAATACACATACATCTGCCATATAATACTTTGTACGTGTATATTACCTTATACAAGGTGAATCAATTATACCATTTGCCTGAGCAATGCAATTTAGATGTGATCAAAGTTTATTTAAACATTTTTATTTGCATTTAAATTTTATATTACATTTCATTTTTTGATAAATCATAAAGAATGCTAACATTTTTGAGGGGCTATGGAAGACAAAAATTTCATGAAGTAGATCTTATTAGAATTTAATTAAAAAAAAAGAAGTATGTGAAACACAAATATTCGTATAAATCTTTACAGTAATCATGATTATAGAAACAATATACTAAGTATATGGCTACAGTAATAAAAAATAAATTATCTATTCCATACCACTGCAACTTCTTGTCTAAATTACATTTGAAATATAAAAATACATATATTTTTATAAGCATATCTTTGTCAATGTTGTTGGTAATTCAGAGTGAAATTAATTTATCAGCCAGATGGAATATGGCACTTAAGAATTATTAAACTTATAAACATCACAACTTCAAGAATAGGTGGATTCATTCTATTTTTGATCCTTTGTTCTAATTCATAGATTGGGAACAGTGATTTACACCCTTTTTTACATATACATTGAGCTATGTTTAATCTGAAGTTTACATATTAAAAGATATTCTGTCTCCAGTGTTATATAATTGATTATGAGTTTAATAACTCTTAAATGCCATATTCTATCTTGATGATAAATTAATTTTACTCTGAATTATCAACAATATTGACAAAAGTTTGGTTATAAACATCAGAACTCCAGAATAGGTGGATTCATTATATTCTTGAACCTAAAGTGCTTTTTAATTAATAGTCAGGAGAGATTTACTCTCTTTGTTTACATATACATTGAATTGTGTTAAATTTACAATTTATATATATTTATGTAAATAAATGAATCATTTAACTGTTAATACCTTCATGGGGTTAACCAATGGACAAAACCCCCAGCTATGCTTAGTGCCTTTTTGGACTATTTTTATATTAGAACAATTTATTAAAATAATGGAATACATTTTCTAAACAATTCATTTCTATCATAAACATAGAAGATAATCAATCAAAAACTACTGAGGTTTTGAAAAAGTAAATATTTTAAATATATTCTATCATGACAGATTTGTATTCCAGTTTATATATAAATAAATAACAAGGAGTGCTCTTCTGTTAAAACAATTACAATAGCATATGCAGGTGACACCAAATTATAGGTAACTGATGATTTAGCACCTCTCTGAATCTAGACGAAATTAAGAGAAAATGCTTGAAATTTTCCTGATTAGTAAATATTATTATAATAAAATGTTAGTTAATATTTACTCAAGTAATATTTTATTATTTTTAAATAAATTAATATTCAGATATTTATGCAATAAATATTAAAAAAATAAATAATAAAACTATATCATAACAAGATTCATATAACTAATTAACAAGAGAAATTATTTCTCATCTGTCTTTTACATTTTGCCATTTTTAATCAAATAAGTAAACTTATTTATTATACTGATGTAACAACATAATTTTCATTTTTTTTAACACATAATAACATCAAAATTATAGAAGAGAATGAAAATCTTAAAAGTGTAAATATTGGAATGAAAGTTGCTTCAACAGTAAAAGGAAAAGATGGAAGAAATATTTAAAAAGCATGAAATAAAAAGTTCTATAGATTAATAATAAGGAGCAAAAAAAAAAAGAGTATCTTCTACAATTATTACATATTCTGAATTGTCAAATAATTTAAAGGAACATATAATATATGCAATGAAATCTATAAAGAAAAAAAAAACAAACTTCAGAAATTAGAGGAAATCTTATTAATATTTTAAAGAGGCAGTTGAAGAAATAAACAAAATATTAGCAAAATTACACACCAAATTTCTAAATGACAAAAGAAGTACTAGATGACCTAAATAATGCAGTAATAATACTGCTATTTATAAAAGATGATAAAGATATTAAAAATTACATCAACTCATCTTCTATCAATTGCAAAAAAAATCTTATTAAAATAATTTTATTTCCTCTACTGCAAGTCCAATGGATAACATCCAAGTATACAAAAGAATCAATGAATATAAGTATTATTATTTTTTGCATTTGTAATTATAATTAGATTATCTATTAATACTATGAAGATTACCATTCAGAAAGTTGTACAGCTCAGCTGAGTGATTTTATATTTCCAAAATGTTTACAACATTTTTACAAAATTTGTGGATTAAAAGAATTAAAATTACATAAAAATTATTTAAGTCATTAAAATTTTTCAGGATGTAATGTTTCAGAGTTTGCAAAATTATGATATAAAAGTAAATATATCATATTTATTAAAGCAAATAGATAATATTGTAATAATATGAAAGCTAAAACCTTCAACAGATATGCTTTAGACATGCTTATGTGACAGCCAATCATATGTAATAATAATATCACATGGACTTCTTAATTCTCAAACACAAGTCAGAACTTATAATTCTGACTTGTGTTTGAGAATTGAGAGGTCCATGTGATATCATTATTACATATGATTGGCTGTCACATAAGCATGTTTAAAGCGTATCTGTTGAAGGTTTTAGCTTTCACATTATTACAATATAAAAGTAAGAAAATATAAAATAATATTACAAACATCTTGGGCAGAGTATTAATAAAAATAAAATTATAATCATAGAATTAAAACTTGGATGGAGTACTTTTGATAGAAATAAACTAAAACCAAATATGCTTATATTTTTGAAAAGGAAGGTTTTAAAAGACTTATAGAAGTGAGACTTGGATATTTAACAGAAAAGCAGTTCAAATCACTCAAAAAATATATGGAGAAATGTCTGTTACAAATAACACAAAAATTGAAAATAAAATACATAAGAAGAATCACTGATATCATTAAGAGTATTAAGAGAGTGAAATGGAAATGGGCTAGAATAGGTAACAGATGAACAATTGAAATTTTAACTCAGAAATCATAAGTCCTAGAAAAAAGACTACATGTAAGATGACAGATGAAATAAGGAAATTTGCTGACATGGTGTGGAGAAAAGGATTATGGGCTAGAAAAACTGAATTAAACTGGGAAGGACCTTCATCCTGCAATGAAGTGATAATAGTTAAAAATGATAATAAATATAATATAAATTATTATAACAGATTAGAAATATAAAAAAAAACTATTTGATTGCCATATTACAATCTATAATTACAATGAAGTCAAATCTATCAATAAGAATGAAATTTTTTATTAATCATAGAACATTTACACTAACAAAATAGCAATCACGTGAGAGTTAGATAAAATGATTTCCATCAATATATAGAGTTCACAATCACTAGGGATTAAATGAATTGGTACAACTATTTAAACAAAACAAATACATACAAATAATCAGAAAAATTATTTTCTAAAGTTATTTGAATAATGTATTCCGATGGAATATATTATATAGATTAATCTCCAGAAAATTAAAAGCTATGTGCTCACATATAAACACATACATGCATATAAATTTGTTCAATATTATTATTAAAAAAAATATGAAAAGATGATTCAGATTATTTCATAACATTTGTTAAAAAAAAAAAGTCATTATATTCAACACATTTCTATTAATCACTTATACAACACATTTTAAAAATAAAAAAAAATACTGCAGCTGTTTAAAGAAAAAAGTTTACAATTTCAAAAACGACGCCTAGCTATTTCAAAAGTAAATATACCATCTCAATCAAATTGCTAGAAAGTTGGAAAATTGCTGCATTTATTTAATTTTCGTGAACTGTTTGGATTAGAATTGTCAAATCTTGGATACTACCATCAACAAATATTGATGCTAGATATTTTAAAATATTGAGTTTCCTTCAACCGATCGTGCTTTTGTTATATTTTATATTTGCTATAATTTTTTTTTCAAATATTAGCTTGCTAAGCTAAATAAATAATAGTTGATAGATTGATAAACTTACACATACCATTGCGTATGTATCATAAATATATAGCATGATGTAGTAAAATCATATATATAAAGCAAAGATTAATATGCATTAGTTTCAACAAATGGTGTTTAGTAACTATAGTAAGAAAAAAAACCCCGTCTCATTAATATAAAATAATCTACAGAATTTTATAGAATAAACTGAGAATTTAAAATATGTCAACACAAAAAATTTTAAATTACAATTACTGACAATTAAAAGCTATCGGAATTAATGCATTCTCATATTCAAATATATGTCTAATTTAATCTGGATATTTGCAAACACTTTCATTCTTTTTGAAATCAAACTGAGAGACTGCAAACTTCTCGCGCTTATTAGCCAATCAGGTGTTATTAATAGCGATCAAATCGTAAATATAAGACAGATAATTTAATAAGAAAAGGGCGTCCACCCTCTTGTGAAATTACAATTTTAAGTAGAGAAGTGTAATATAATTTAGACATTAATGTCTAGGATCTGACCTTCCACTTTAAGTCAAAAAAACTTCATTCTAGTAATGAAAAATATAATACGTATACCTTATTTTTACTGTAAAGTACTAACAATGTAACTACAATACATATGGATTTTTATCATCATCACAATTGACATTCAGAATCAAGCAATAATTTTATTAATACTAGCTCCACAGTATTATTCTGAATAAAGTATAATGTATAATATATTATTATGAATTGCATATATCTAGCATCAGTCAGATTAGACACTATACCACAAATAATTTTTCTTTAATTACGAGTAACTTACCTATAAATTTTCTTTACTGCCCCAACAAATTATCTCAAAGTTATTGATGAGAATATAACAATTCAACTTCCTCAATAAAGAATTCTTCCACAAATATATTCTTTTTATGAGTTCAAATTTTTCTAATTTATTCCACATTATTAATCTTTTAAGTTTGACAATTACACAATTTTATACTTTTTAAATAAAAAAAAAAACAGAAACATTTCTTGATCCCAACTTTTAGTAATAAAAAAAAGAAGGCAACTCTCCCTTTAATAAATTATTCTTTAACTGTCAGCATCTGTCATTCTCAAATATATGTTGTTTTTTTTTACTATTTATTAATTAATATTATTTCTGAAATAGATAGAAAACCTATGAAATAATATTAAAGTAATCTTCCCTAAGTCTCATTTGAGTCAACGGTCTTATTTTATAGAGCAGTTTGGGATAGTAGTAATTATTTATTCATAGCTAAATTCATCACTTCTATTCAAATATTTCATGACCTCCCAAACATCTACATTTCAATTTTTCACTTTACAACTGGTTAAATATAAGATATTCCATAAAGGGCATGGGAAAAAAATCACTATTTAGCAGTCAATATATTAAATGCAATAACATGCACACACACAGGACTAAATCTCACTGAAAAAGACTTCACAAATCAACTGTTTTTTTTTTTTTAAATTTCTTATAACTTCTCATTCCCACGATTACTCTCCTTGTAAACATCTATATATTTTTTCTGTATTTCTTTTTTGTATAACATAATAATAATATCTTTAAAAAAAAAACCGTAAAGACCGGTCCCTAAATTTATCTTTTTCATTCATTTTAATATTTCATCAGTCCAATAAATTTGGCAATCCAAGTGATCATTGCTATTTTCGACTAAACCCAAAATATAAAATACTTCATTTTCTTCATTCTTCTTAAGATTCTAGACTTCTGATTCACATAAACTATAATAGAGTGCCACTAGACTTACACGGATGTGAAAAGACATAGAGGGTCTAATATGTGAGTACCATTTTAGTTAGCCCTATCATTTAGTCTGCATTGTTAAGTATATATAATAAGCCACAGGTATAAAGAAAATTGTATCTGTTTAAAAAACATTTTATTTAAAAAGAGTAGCTTTATTTTATTTTAAATATAAATAATTAGTCTATTTCTTTTGCTAATTTATTAAAACTTAAAGTAAGAGACTTATCTCTATTTTTACTAAATGAAAAATATTCTTTAGTTTTATTTTAAACTAAAATTTTTTTTATTGGTAAAATATTTTTCTGTTGTCTTTCTACTAAAAGTTTAATTACGTAAAAGTTTTAAAAACTACTCATTAATTATCAAAAAGATAAGTACACAATGGATATCCAAAAAAGATGAATAGATTCAATTAATAAAAATAAAAAATTTAGTAGAAACAGGAAATTTAGTAAAGGATTTCGATTAAGGTCCATTATCGACAAAAACAATTTTTTTATTAATACTTTTAATCAATGAAATACCTATAAAAGTTTAATTAAAGAAAAATCTGAAAACCTTTTGTTAACATTTACTATATAAGCTTAGTAAAATGAGTTTAGGGCTCTTAAAGATATGCCTTAAAATTGGTTGCTGGTTGAAGAAAATGCCAAGAATGGAAGGTAAAAGCAATTGATCTGCTCTAGTTGGTCATTCCTGGATGTATGCAAGAGGGATTTCAGTATGAAGTTCATCTACACTATTGTTACTAAAAAATTAGTGATCTACCTGTTATTTAAAAAGTACCTGCCTTAGCAATGTACAAAAAAAATGTCATCTATTCCATAACCATTACAAAAAGACCAGAGAAAGTACAATAAATGTTTCTGCTGTGAGTATTATTTCAATTATTAACCTGATTAAAATAGACATAAAATGCTTAACAAATATTTCTGCCAAAATGTAAGCTTTCTCAATGATGACCTGATGCAATAGTAAATATGCTGTAAACTAAGAAGTTCCACAATATAAAGTATTTCAAAGTATCACCAAAAGTGAAAATATTCTGCCATAAAATTAAAAGCTTTATCTAAAAAATTATATTACAAAGGAATTCCTCAATAAAAATGTCTTATAGAGAATCTAAGCAAATTATTCATCAAGAGAATCATGTTTTAAACTTCAGATTTCTGCACATAAGTGGCCAAGCATTTACTTTTTACAATACTCTTACCATGGGAAAATGTTGGTTACTTATATATTTTGTTTCTACTAATTTAATTTTTTATAAGTATTTCTGTAATTTATTTCATATTATGCTTATAACATTATGTTTATTGTTAGAATATGTTGTTAATTAGTCCCTCTTATTTTATGAAGATATATGTTATATGCATATTAATGAGTGGTAGGGCAAAATGTATGTCAATGTATATATATATGTCAACAGATGGCGTTCTACCAAAAACACCGTCAAGCGTATGTTTACATAAATGTCAGAGCATGCATTCACTATCTCTAACTTTAATTCCACTTTCAGATCATGATTTCAAGCTATTTGCTATCATCAGTGAAAGACAGGAATTTTAGAAACTAGATCTAAACACAAACTCTGAGCGTTTATGAAACAGTTTCAATTCAGCTTGCAAGCGTGAATCTTTTAGACACGTAATGTCTTCAAACTCAGCATAGCAAGCCAGATAGCTACATGGGTCTGATCTCAGTTCAGCATCACCACATAGTAGAAGCCTCTGAAATATATATCATTGCTAGAAAGACCTCAAAGGTACATTTATGAAAAACAAAAAACAAGTTAAAAACTTGCTAATGCTTGTATTTATGTCAACAGATGGCGTTCTACCAAAAACACCGTCAAGTGTATGTTTACATAAACATCAGAGCATGCATTCACTGTCTATAACTTTAATTCCACTTTCAGGTCATGATTTCAAGCTATTTGCTATCATCAGTGAAAGACAGGAATTTTTTAGAAACTAGATCTAAACACAAACTCTGAGCGTTTATGAAACAGTTTCTATTCAGCTTGCAAGCGTGAATCTTTTACACATGTAATGTCTTCAAACTCAGCATAGCAAGCCAGATAGCTACATGGGTCTGATCTCAGTTCAGCATCACCACATAGTAGAAGCCTCTGCAATATATATCATTGCTAGAAAGACCTCAAAGGTACATTTATGAAAAACAAAAAACAAGTTAAAAACTTGCTAACGCTTGTATTTTTAACTTGTTTTTTGTTTTTCATATATATATATAATAGCAAATCTTTAACAAAATCAGTAATTGTTTACATGCACACTCCTTCCTGCCATATGAATCATATTTTACTTTATTTGAATAGTTTTGACTTTTTATTATATCTTTAATTTGTAGTGTGAGGTATTTGGGGATAAAATTTTAGATTTATATATATATTTTTTATATATATTTTAAATTTTTTTAGATTTAATTGGGAAAATATAATAATTTCAGCCAGTTAAAATACAATCTATAAAATGAACATAGCTGAACCTTTAGAAAAACTATTATAGTATAAATAATCAATTTTTTTTATTAGAAGTTTATATACTAATCATGATAGATTTAAGTTTTTTTTCTAAAGTCCATTTAATTTTGGTAAATTATTTTCTGACTATGTATATCAAATTACACATTTACAACATTAGAAAGTGTGCATGTATTTGTGTCAATATTCTTTGGATGAATTTAGAGCTTACCTAGATGAATTCTTTATTTTAATTATTGTTACACTTTCCTATTATAGTCAAGGGTGGATTTCTCACAGATGTGTGTTAAACTCACATTAGTATTTTACATATGATCACTTGTGTGATATGAAAAATGTTGTTTCATGTTGAGGTATACAAATCTTTAAATTCCAGGCCATTCACTTAATATTTTATAAGGGATTTCTATTAATAATTTTTTTTGCTAGACTGTAATTATTTTCCAGGGTTATTTGGTGAAGGAGACATGCATTTCCTGCTGTATGCCTTGTACCCATTGTGTATTTTCTCTTTTGTATTTCCATGCAAAGACTGGCATATCATATTCATATATTTTAGAACTTATAAACAGAGTACCACTTTTCACAGCCTAGCACATTGATGAATTATCTTTATATGTTTTAGCCCTCCTCTTTTGCCTGATGTATCATATTCTGAATGTTTTAATTATAAAAATGTCATAATCTGTAAATCATTTTGTGATCATTTTTCAATTATGGATGTGAATAAATTATATATAATGACCTGGCTATAGAACACATTTAAAATATTTGTTTATGTATTATGATATTCCTAGATAGTGCCACATTAACAACCATCCAGGGATTATTCTATTGTATGATAATATTAAAATGTCCATGTTTCACATACATAGTGCAACACATAATGTTAAGCGAATATTTTACAAAGCACATTGATAATTATAGAATAGATAATGTAAGCAGTAATTTATGCTAAGACTTTGGTTAAGCCAATGTTTATCCTATAGTCTACAGTAACTGAAACTAAATAATTATCCTAGATTCAAATCTTTGCATCACAATGTGCCATAATTATTTGTACTTGCTAAGAAAATGCATTTCTAATTTTTTTTGTTGCCTGTTTTGTTGTTATTATTAATAAATATAAAATACCCATCTTTGCATTTTGTATTATTTACTGCAATATATGTAGTTTAATTTAGAGTATTTCACTGACCTAGTAGGATATAAGAAAAAGAGAGAATGTTAACATTTTGATCATTATAATATATATATATATATATATATATATATATATATATATATATATATATATATATATATATATATATATATCACTAAATATTCCTGCTATAAGTTAAAAAGTATACCCTTATGTATAAATCATATTTGGTATGTATACATAATAATATATTAAAACAGTATATATTAGCACACATCCTGTTTCATCTAATATGTTTCCATAGTAGTCATTATTCTAAGTTTAAACCTAGCCAAGTGCATATATATTTATGTATATACACCTATATATGTGTACATCTATGTATAATACATACATTTGGGTTATATTCTATATGTTAAATTAAATGCATAGTTGTGTAGACATTGTTGTATGTATATGTATTGGAGCACTTATATACAAGCAAATGAAGCTATAATGTAATAGATTTAATAAGCATTACAAAGCAATTATATTTATATTTAAAATCTTTGATTTGTTATAAATTTAATGAACAAATGTATTTGTTGTTTGACTTAAAGCTTGCATATATTTTCAATTCCACGGGGTGACCAACATACATATACAGTGGAATGTTTACACAAAAAATAATTTAGTTTTAAAAATGTTACATAATTCTTGGTAACAATACCACACCACACACACCTGATCAGATTTGCATAAGAGTCAAATGTTAATTTTAAAAATAACAAATTTTAAAATATATCTTGGACAAAGCAAATGCATCCAAGCAGCACTATTTTTATTCGCTAGTGTAATGAGATGGGGTATTAGAAAGAGAAGATGAATCTGGGGTGATGATAACATCATCATCATTCCCAAGTCAACAATATTTCAAATAAAATGATTTAATATAAAATTTACAAGAATATATATAAGTAATATAGTATTTTATAGGAGCATGAGATTAGAACATCTCTGAGAGATTAGCCAGTCACTCTGTAGAGCAACTGAAATAACTATATATCATTCATTTATCAACCAGCATTATAAAGTACTCAAGAGAAACCATTATTCATTAACATGAATGATCAATCAAAATAAATAAGTACAATATATCAACAGTCAATCTTGTGACTGGATCGGAAATGGGTCTTCTGTAGACCAGGCTTGGGCAATTATTTAAACATAATTTGGATGCACCAACTTAGTGTCCATCCATTAGAATACACAAATAATCAAAAATCGAAATAATAATGCTGGGCATTTAAAACATGCTGATCATCATCAATGCTCTGGCCAATTAAGCACCATTAATATACTGGCCAACTATAAACTTAAATTTTTAATAAGACTAAACTAAAATTAAAGGTAATGCATGGGTATTAAAGAATATAATCTTATGCATCAGGATGATGATGATTGATCATCACTGGATGCCCCAAAAGCACTAACATACATGTCCCCATTTATATATTCATCCCGTGCTTGAATCTAGCTCAAAGAACATATGCTCTATTACTGTATGTGACCAAAAGATGATGCAATAGAATTTTAACAATTAAATAAGTTTATTAATAACAATAAAAAAATGGTATTATGGTTCTTCACATATCAATTAAGCCTTCTGATTTTGATTATTATACAATAAAAACTATCACATTTATGATTTACAAAATTACAACACACCATTCAAGTTATTATTATGGTTTACATATATATGCACACAGACAATTGATTTATAATATACAATTAATATTCAATAATAAAAAATGATTAAAATTTGCATATATGCCCTATTTGACAAGCACTGACATATATGCGCACACATAAATATGCAGTACAATTGACTTATATTACAATCATCATATAAAATAACAAATACATGATTAACCTTTTACAGCTGTATATAAAAAATGTTTAAAAATTTACATGTGTGTGTGTGCATGTATTCACACACTGACAAAAAGTTACATATTTTAATTTGTTACAATAATAAATTTATATTTTTCTAATTGATTCCATTTGGAAAACATACATAAATTTCACACATATACCTGTTTATAAACAAAATATAGATATAATTAAAAATTATTTATCAGTTTATAAGTTCCTTTTTTTTTCTTAAAAAAAAAAAAGTCAATTTTTGACAGGTATTTGTTGATTAATTATCAACATTTTTAAATTTAAATTATAGAATCACCGATTCTTTACTTTTTAAATTTTTTTTTTTTTAAATCCAGGTAAAATTATTTGCTTGTTTGCTTCACTTTTAAAAATGTCACTTTTTTCTTTTTAATAAATGAAAGATAACATCGTTTTATAGAATCAATAAAATATAAATTTCAAAATGTCATTCTGCTTGATTAGTTAATGCTGATGAAGTAGGCAAGGTGAGTTAGGAAAAGTGAATACATGAACTGCAGTTCCCCATGCCATGATAAGTAGGCAACCAATCATGGACTATCAGTACACAATGGTACATAATGTGAGAAAATACTTCATCTCTAAGCACTACCTCTCTTGTACCTAGAGATATCATCCACAAGGAGTATCCAGAAAAGATATCAGGCACTGAGACAGCCCTGCTCATCTGTGAATCTTAGGGGCCTATACATGTGGTCTATCCATGAGATCATGGCCTATTCATGAGCCCAATATATGCTGCTGGACTATTCTAGGAGCTCAATCATCTAGGTCAAGATAGTGTCAAGCCTATACTTTCGAAACATTATGAACATACTGCATCCAGGCAGTCCTGCTCAACTATACACTCACTATAAACATGAAAAGTACAAATTCACATATCACTTCCAAAATGTCATTTTACTAAAGAAATTATTTAAAATTTCATTATCATATATATAACTTTACTCAACAACAGCTGTATATGTTTATCTGTGCTTCTCTGCCTTTAGAAACTGCAGCATATATATAATTACTTATTCAGCAAGCTGGGTTCCCTGGGCAAGCTGGAAGATTTTTCTTGATAAGTTTGGTTTTAGTAATTGTCATCATCAGGAAAAATATAATCCATGTAAAATGTTGGTCTGTAGTTGATCTCTTTCTGACTAGGATTATTCCAGGCAAACAGCTGCCTTAGTTTGATAAATTTTAGGCAAGCAACTGTCCTCTCCACATTTAAGGCTATGACTTTCAGCACAAAGAAGTGGGTCATTTTTCTCCATGTAAATTCCAACTCCTGTGAAGGAAAATGGTAGCAGTTCATGAATCTATTGTCCTGCCTTCAGCTACATCAGCTCATGGTAGCTCTTCTGCCAACTCTCTGGTCAGCTAAAACCAACTGCTGCAAACATCAAGCTGCAACAAAATATTGTAACCAACCTTGCAGCTGACCTATTCTTACAAAAACTATTATCCAGACTAACTGATAATTTTTTATCAGTCTTTTTATAATTTTGGTTGAGTCAGGTGATAAAAACATAGTCTGTTTTCAATCTGTCTAATTCTTTTGAAAAGAAGCTTGAAATTTTTATCAAAGTGTGATTGGAAAAAGATTTCAATTAACTTTAATTCTTTGGAATCTATATACATGTTTTTACTTTGATAATAAAAATTTACAAATTAATTAAAAGATTTCAACAATAGACATTTTTACAATTATCAGAAAACATACTTATTTTCAAATTATCAAAATCAGAATAGGAATATTAATTTTTATTTATCAGACCTCTTTTTAAATATTTAATTTTATAACAAAATATTGTTTCAAATCAGAGTTATTTAACTCTTTATGTAAAAATTTAAATGAATGTAAAAAATATCTAATACAATTTTTGTCTGTGTTTATTTCTACCTTTCCTTTCCTCTCTCTATATATACCCAAACATACATACCCACTATATTATTGTGTGCTATGTTAAGTTTAAGGTTAATAAAAAAATGTTAAATTTAAAGATTAAAATTTAAAAGTTGTAAACAAGTTAATAGGTTTTACAGGGTGTGGATATGTCAGAAATCTAATATAAAAACCCAAAATTTTAGCACTCAATATATCTCTTGTAATAAAATTAAAGCAGTTGTTGCTGGAAGTTACACCCATTTGAAATTTAATATAAGTGGCTAGTAAGGCACCAACTTTGCCATCTTCCTTAAGAAGAATGGTGACTTCCCAACTGCTGTGCATCATCACCATCATTGCAGAATGGAAAAGACCCATACCACCAGCTTCCAAAGAAGATGAGGAAAGATAAACTATTCAGAGAAGTGCCAGTGTCTATTTCAAATGCTAGACAACTTAAACCTAAAAGAAGCTTGGTAATATTTCTTCTCCACAGTGCTTTATAAATCTCTTTTCATAACCCTAATAAATTCTTTAAGCTAGTTATCTGTAATGAACATTCAGTAATTATTAATTTTCGATTAATAAAACTCTGTAAAAGGAAGTCTCTAAATGTAAATATAACTGCAATTATCTTGCTTATAAATATAAATGTAATTTCAAAGTAAATTCTTTAAATATAATAACTGTAATCAGTTATTATTTAACTTTTATAATCTGAAGCCATACCTATTCCTATTTTGATTATTTTATTTTTTCTAATTTATATATGATATGCCATAATTTCAAAGCAGAGATAAGTAATTTAGTAAACCTTCATGAGAGACAATTCGAAACTCTTCCATTCTTCATTGCTTTTTAGCTGAGAAAAATCTCTTTTGAAATCTATTCTAAGATAACAACAGACCACTGTGCATTCACTGTTATGAAGATTTAATTAGTTAATATGTATTAGTTGTTTATTAAGGTTTGCAAATTATTAATATATATCTTAGATAATAGTTGGAATGATTCTTATAGGGATATTTGTAAATGTCATAATGCCTGAAATATGCTTTCCCTCCCTAGTTTATTATATGGAATATAGACAGATTCATATTTCTAAACTAGATTGCTATTAATGAATCCCTCTTAGCATGTTTAAGGTATGATAATTTGAGAACTGGGTCAAGGTAGTTTTGCTGAATGACACTATAAAATTTTGTGCCTTTAAATTTATTTTTAATATTGGTATTATTTTATGAGTGTTATGAATGTGTTTTTACTAAACACTATATGTGTATTTATGCCTTGTTATGCTTCCTTTTAAAAATGGGATTATGGTAATATGCCACCCCATTATTTAATTTGGATAGCCATACTTAGAACTGGAACATGAGAGTCCAGAACCAATTTTTAAAACTGCTCCAACACCCAGAACTAATGTTCAGTATTATGCTAGCAAGTCATATGGTCCAAGGGAACTGAGTACTAGGTACTGAATCCTATGAATAATTAATTATCTTTCATACCATGAACCAAAGAAGCCTGCTACAGCAACCAGTTCATTCTGTCCTATTATTAAACTTCAGCATTAGTCTTGAACTGGTGTTCTTTTATCTGACACTCTGTTTCACTTACTATGTCCCATAGTAGTATTCATCCTCAGTTTAAACCCATCCAAATCCACATATATTAATGTATATTAACATATATTTATGTCTGTGTATATATTTATATTTGCATACATCTAGGTATATTAATGTCTGTGTGCATATAGTTATAATATTATACTCAATTGTAAATTAAAATAATAAATTCAAGTAAGGTGCGTAAAAACGGTTCTATGTGTAGGTGAGCACCTACATATATATGTGAATGAAGCTGCAATATAATAGATTTTATAAGCACTGTGGCACAATTGAATTATTTTATCTTTAAGTTATTATAAAATTAAGAGTACAAATTTAATTTTATTCATATATATATATCTCCAATTCTAGAGATGACAGAATTACATATATAACAGAATGTTTACAGAACTTAAATCTGTTTTAAAAGATTGTCTATTTCTTGGAAAATATCCTGCCACATGCACCTGGTTTAATTTTGTGGGATCCAAGAACAAATTTCTAAAATAAGTTTAAAACAAATTTTAAGACAAAAGAAAGGCAGTCAAGCTGCATTATTTTATGAATCACTTGCTTCTTACTTTTGTCTTTTCCAAAGTTAATAAAACTATGTTAAAATTTAAGATTTAAAACTAAAAATTGTAAACAAGTTTGTGGCTTTTGTATGGGGAGTAAACAAGTTAACATAAAATCCCCCAAACTTTATCACTAAAGTTCACTCTCTTAAATGGGCTAGAAAGCTCAATTTGCCATCTTCCTTTGGAAGACCATTCTATTGGAATAGAGGAGTTCACCAACAGCCTGCCATGAAGACATTGGACAAGTATCCCAAAGAAGAACACCAGTGCACAAACACCATGAAGGACAACAAAGTTAGAAGATTATTGGTAGCATTTCTTCATGCAGAGGTCTACAAAAATAAATCTTAAATTAAACTGTTTTAATAACTTTCTTAAGATAGCTATATAAAATTGAACGTTCATAAATTTATAACTTCAAAATGTTTTCTATTAAAATTAAACTAAACTCTGTAATCCAATTTAATGTGATTTTAAAATTAATAATAATAATTGTAACAATCTTGCCTATGTTAAATGAAATTCTAATTTAATAATTCTCCTAACATAATAAATGTAATTAGTTATTATATAATTATATTTATATTGTTATTGTATTGATTTTATATGTCATGATTCAAAATGGAGATTATTAATATTAATAATATTAGAGATGATTAGAAGCTCTCATGTAATTGATTTATGCTGATCTTGAGCACACATTTAAATTTCCATTTTGAAACCTATCTTAGATATATGTATATTTAGTTAAGCTACTATGTTTTAGCTTATCATGATTAAGGTTTTTAAAGCATATTATAGATAATTAGTTAAGTCCCAAATATGCTTTTTCCTCCTTAGTTTATGATATAAACTATTAGGATTTAATCAGTAAACTAGATCATTTTAATTAACCCTTTTAAGCATGTTTTAAGTATGATAAATTATGAGATGGGATAAAATAGTTTTGCAGGAAGAAACTATAGATTTAGCACTTTAGTTTAATATTTGATATTTTGGAAAGCTTACGGATATATCCTTATAAAGCACATATATGCAATATGCCTTGCTATATATATATATATATAAAACCAAAACTTATATATATAGTGACCCTCTGAATGGGCACAAAAAATTGAGATACTTTGTATCTGTAGTGAATATTTGTATTGTATTAAAAAAATGAAATAGCCTTAGAAATTTAAAAATTTTGCTGGAAATTGTTTAAAGCTTTCGATGTTGATTGCTTATGCATTTGATTAACCACTTTATAAGCATTTATTATTATTATTATAGTTAATGAAGTATTTAATGCAAGAAAGAGGGTTATTTATTATAGGAATTAGTATATTTTGTTAGGAGGATGCAAAGTTATTTTATTTTAGTGTAGTATTGGTTTGAATGGTTTGCTAATCCTTTATTCATTGATACCTATCCTTTATCAACATTAATAGCCATTTCAATTATATTTAATCAAGATAGTTTAATATTTAGGTTGCAGTACACGTGCATGCATGTATGTCTGTATTATGTTTCATTTCATTTTCATCTTTTAATAACATTAAGCAATAGTACATTTAACAAGAAGACATTTAAATTACAGAAATTGTCTTTAATAATTTAACAAATATATATATTTCCCTAATGATTAATAGATATTTGAATCAGTGGATTATTTTACAAATTAAATAAATTATTAATCATTTTTGTTTAACAGTTAATTAATATTCATTTCTTTCAAGTTTGTAAAAGTTATTTTTTTTATTATTAATTTTTTTTGTCTTGATTTAATTATAAAAATCAGAATGATTTTTTTTTTTTTAAAAAAAAAAAAGATTTCTTGCATATAAAATGAGCTTAAGTGCAAAAAGGTGGGAGTTAACCTTTTTGAAGAAAAATGACCTTTTGATGGGGGGGGAGATATATCTATTTAACAGATAGTTTTTATTAAAAATTGCTCATTATTGTTGATAATTGCAGCCAGTATATTACTCTTCCATGCTGTAACACATATATATTTCTTCCTGAAGTAAAATTAATTTTAAAAAAGCTTTGGAGTAAACTTCTGGAAAAGTCATAAGAAATTCATTAGAGAAAGGTCTTCAATGGGAATGCAAGGCTAGAATGTAAGAAGGTACATCAGTTTTTCATTTCCTTACCTAATTTAAAGGTTTGAGTTAACCATCTCATACTTATTATTATTTTAAAATATATATCGATAATATTAAGTTTGCATTATCTTATTTACTTATCATTAAGAAGGAAAATAAAATGCATGAACTTTATAATTATCTAACTAATCTACATGTGTCGTATAATATCTCTTGGAAATGTGTGCAGAACAGTTTTACAGAATTTATTTTCATTTTTCACTATATTTTATGTCTTGCTTTTATAAAAGTTAAATATAAAATTTAAAGGATATGTGTATTTTGATATATCATGCCATACTTAAATTTATTAAGGAGAAATGATAGTATTTATTTATTTAGTATTCCTAAAAATAATATGTATTTTTATGAAAGAAATAAAATGTGAATTACTCCAAATAAGCAAAGGATACTACTCATTAAATATGTACTTAAATCGGATGGAAGGACGGGAATGTGGTGTATTTCTGTTCTCTTCGATATGGATGCATTTAGAAAATAAATTATTACTAGTTGTGGGATTACCAAAGGATTATGATGTATCAATTTGCAATATTTAAAAATAAACTATATGTATACTAGCTGATAAAATGTCGGAAAAACAAATTCTATTTAAGAAATTTATTAAGAACAATTGCTTACTTAATTTAAAAAACTACTACGGAGTGAATTAAATAATTCTTCTACAACTGTAGCTAAAAAATGTCTTTCATATTTCTGTCATAATAAAATTGATTACTTATGTGTGATGTAGTAAACTCAAGTAGCTATGCTAGAACATTGGAGATGCTAGATCATATTTATGCTATGATTATTATTTTTTTTTTTTTTGGTTATCCTATAGAAATTCATTTTATGTTCAAACTCAGTTTGGAATCTACCTCCATATCGTTCAATAAACTTGGAAGAGGACTTTGCAAGAGAACTTTTTATTTTAAGTCAAAGAACAAATGATTTTTGTTTCTTTATTTTTTTTATTACTTGTCATCATCAATGTATATAATAGATAGTTAGACATATTTATTATTATGTTTTGTTTATAATTTTGGGCTGTATGAACTCCTAGATCATCTCGGAAAGCGTACTCACGAATGGTGGATACGCTGGTAAAAAAAAGTGATTTTATACAAATATGTTTTCTTTTTCTTTTACGAAGGTAAAGGAAAGAAATATATGTTTTTTTTTTTAATTATTATATTGTTAGAGAGAGGTTTACATTTATTTTGTATATTTTCTTATCTGAAAGTGAGAATTTTGGCTTTTAAATCAATGAACATATAATAAAAATAGTCTGCTAGAGATGGTAAAGAAATCTTATTCATAATAATTATAACTACTACTATTTTAAAAATTGTTTAAAGTTTATTCTGAATTAAAAGTTATACCTTGATGTATTATTGAAGTACCATGTTGCTTGCATAATATATAACTTGGAATTGATTTTTTTTTCATATATTCTTATTTACGTGTGTATCTATTTTGCACAATTATAACATTTGTTTAATAAAAGTTCAGTTTGTGAATATCTTATGTATAAATTTCGGATGTTGTCATATTCTAAAGAATTGAATGTATTAGTAGGTTATCTGTATGTATTTATCTGCCAGCATGTATATATAATGTTAGATATGTAGAAGAGCTTTGGGAATGGAAAGTAATCTGGATGCATTCTATGTTTGTAGGGATGAGAGATTTTGCTTATGTAGTATATTTTTAATAATTTTCCATGAGTAGAGCCTAGTTTATATTATATGTGTATTATGAAAGGATAGTTTTGAAGTTAAATGATGTTTTTCTTATAGTCCTGGTGCTGAGGAAAAAAGTCCCACACAAATAGTGTATTTCAGAATTGGATGAATTATTGTAGAAGTATTAAGTAAGAGTTTATTTGCTCCTCATGTGAATTTCCCTTGGAACGTGTAGTTTGTATAATCATGAAAATATAGCTCTGTGTTATTTAGTTATGTGGCCAGATAAATAGTTAAATTAAATTTTTGATATAATATTAGTGTCTTATTTTGTTGGCTGATCTATGACATTGTCCGAAATGAAGTAATTGTTTAATATTTTCTTAGTGAAAGGTTAGTGTGTGGAAAAAAATGTTTTCTATTATTGTTGCTTGAACACACACACACATAATATAAACAATATCGCGGATATAAAAGTATAGAGTTATTGAAATTAAGAACGGGAAATATGTTTTGAAACATATTATATTCATTTAATACAGAATTATAAATCATCAAACCATCAGAATGAATATGAT
This sequence comes from Epiperipatus broadwayi, assembly GCA_028023455.1. Taxonomy (NCBI): domain Eukaryota; kingdom Metazoa; phylum Onychophora; class Udeonychophora; order Euonychophora; family Peripatidae; genus Epiperipatus; species Epiperipatus broadwayi. The sequence continues at coordinate 1,368,697 of JAQFVV010000056.1, read as the reverse complement.
TTTATTGTTATGCGTGAAAAGTATATGTAATTAAAAATGATTATTTAATTAGTTAGAGAAAGTTGCTTTGTTGATGGCCAAATATGGTAGTTTGATTTATTTTATTAATCAATAGAATATCCTCTCATAAATATTTATTGTGCCAATAATATAATATATTATTTAGTTAATGATATGTTTAAATGAAATGCTTAAGCAAAGCAGGTATTCAAAGTTAGAATATTCAAGTTTGTTGTTAATTTTGATTTCAAAAAGGTATAAATAACTTAATATAATAGGGATAATCCCAAACTGATGTCCAAGGTTTGTTTGAGAATTTAAAATTATTAAGACAAGCAGTCTTATTGTAAATAAGTATATTAAATTAAATTTTCAGTATAATAAATGATTTGTTTATTAAAAACTGTGTCTTAAGTTATTCTTGTATACATTCGTGTTTCAATTTCCACATCTCCACATTTCATACATCTGTTATAAAGTAGATATATTATTTTATAGTTATAATATCAAATTTTCTGGTGTCTGACAATCTTGTTTTCTTAATCCAAACATTATAAGGAACATTTGTTACTTGATAAACATATTAGAAAGGTTGCCCAATTAGTATATTTGTTAGATGATGATGTGAGATTAAAATACCCTATTTCTGTCATTATCTAATTGTTAAACACAGTAAAGCATTTAGTCAATTTATCTCATTACATTTTATTATAAATTAGAATTATAAATTATGGGCCAATGTATTTTATGTAATTCAACTGTGTTTTTAAATTATCTGAGATCTTATTGTATATTCCTTGATCGGCATTAAGGTAGCTGTTTAGATGATGATATGCCAAGTCACAGGATTGTTTAGTGATAGAATTATATCAAGCTGATATATGTTATACTTGGATGAAGGAGGAAATTAAGTTGAAAGAATATTTTAATAGACTGTACTAATAAACATTGTGATTCTTTATCATGCAGTTAGTTAACAAAAAGGATTTACATTATATTTAATGTTTTTTTTTATAATATTTCTTCTTTCATTTACTTATAATTATATATCTTATGAACTTCCTATAACCTCCCACTGAGCTGAGCTGAATGTAGACATAGGTAAAGAGTCTCAGTAATAATTTTGTATCAGACATAGAACTGGCACCCTGGGCATTTACTCATATAATGTATATGAGCGGTGTTGGGAGTGTAGGTTATAATATATATATTATTATTAAAAAGGCACCAGGTTTAATGCCTGCCAATAATATTACTTTGAACAGCTCCTTCTAGAGCTGGAACACAAGGATCCAGAACTATATTTTAAGTTGCTGCAATCTCCCAAATTAAAGATTCTTTATATCTTGTGGTAGCAAGTCATACTGTCCATGGGAACTGAATACTTGGTACTGAATCCCATGAGTAATTACATATTTGGGCCACAGCCCTTATTTAGTTTGTGCAGCACTGTAGTCTCTGAAGCTACACTGCAAAACACCAATTCATCCCTCTATTATTCAGTTCAGCATTGATCTGAACCCCAGATCTAGTTTATACAAAACAATCTGCATATGGAACACATTTGTTGCTCATTATGTAATTTTAATAAATAAGTTATATTTTATCATAGTCATTTTTGTAAACTTAACTCTTAACAAACCTCATAGGAATGACATAGCATAATTCAGGCATGAGCATATACCATAGATAAAAATAATAATTGTAATAAACTTAAAATTAAATGATTTAAAGTGCATTCTAAAGATAAGACCTTGTATCTAACTCACTCAGCATTGTAAAACACCTGTGAGTGTCAATCCCAATGCACTTCCATTGTATTAATTAACTTATAACTTAATAATTAAATATCTTAAAACTTATAAAATGTTTAGTGTGTTATTTGTAATTCATTCCCAAATTTTACACCAAATCTAATTTTATTTTAGTTAAGTATTAATATATGCATTATTTAGTCAGCCATATGTGTGTGTTTAGTTAGTTAATTATTAATTTAGTCATTACTCTCTGAGTCTCATACTCCACCCTTTGCTATTGCCAGCATGTGAACTAAGAGGCCGAGTGTAACCTCATATCTGTCATCCATAGGGTAGTAAATCATGGAGCATTGGTGAAGAAATGGAGGTGAACCTGATTCAAGCTATCGACCCTCATATAGATCAGCTTTGGGATAATTTTCCAAAATTCTGGATTTTGTTACATGAATGTACAAATATGACCGTTACAGTCTGAACATGGAATCTGGTTGACTTAGAGAATCTGTATACAGAGTGTATTATTGCTCATCAATTAATATTAGAATGAATGAATTAACATTTTATCAGATGTCATCTCTCCTAATATTTAGTTCTCAATGGCAAACCTAGGAATGGTTGGCATACCATATATACTAGGGATGAATATTAATCACAGATAGTAAATTATAATATGTATAATGTGCATTTCTAAAGATGAGACTTCTGTAACCTAAATCATCTCATCATTGTTGTAACACCCATTTGTGTAATACCTAACCAATGCACATCTATTTGTTCTTATATTAATTAGTTTGTTTAATTTATTATTAAAGACATTTAAATTGTAATACTGTTTGGTGGTATCTCTCACAATCCACTTCAAACCACTCCAAATTAGTATTATTTTGTTAATTTATTGATATATGCATTAGTTCATTTAGCCATAAATGTGTGATTATTTAATATTATTTGTTATCGGTCATTCCTGAGTTTCATGTTCCATCCCATTCTGTCAGCTCACAAAAAAATTGAGACTGAGTGTAACCTCATAAATGTTATCCATAGGGTATTAAATCATGGAGCACTGGTAAATGAGTTGAAGTGTGGTCAGATTCGAGGTCTCAACCCCTCATTTGGATCAGCTTTAGTGTAATTTGCCAGAACTCTGGATTTTGTTGCATGAATGTACAAATAGGACTGTTACAACATGTGTAAATAAGTGATTAAAAATATGTGTTTGATATTTTCTGCTTTTCATTGGAATTTTCTTTTTTAAAAAAAATGCTTACCAAAACTATAATGTAAATGAATTTCACTTAATACATATAATTTTACTTTAAAATCAATTTCATAAATTTAGTGTGTATATGTATAAATAAATAAATTATAACTTTTTGGGCTGTACTGTGTGGTACAGCCCAAAAAGTTATAATTTATCTACATCATACAACCGTGAAAACATTAAATATTATATGTATATATATTGAAACGGAAACCTTCCAATCTCTTTCCATTTCACCATCAACCTAATGACCTACTCATCTGAACTAGTTTCGAACCTATCTTAAATGTAAAAATGTCATATGTAAAAGGTTATATATAAGTCAAGCGGGAAAACTTTGCTATAATGGCCACTTGAATTGCATCGTCCATTGACATACGAAAACACGCTATAATTTGACAGGTTTGATAAAATTATAGCGGAGAAATGCTCATAAATTATTATAAAATGTTTTATTAATTTTCAGTCAATTCTTAATTATATTCGCTATTATTTCGTATGTGGATGAATAAGTTAAACATTGGAATGATATATATATATATAAGTTTAAATAAAAATAATGTAAAATGTTTTCTTTAAAATATATTTAATGGTTTTCTGATTTAATGTTTTATATATATAACAGAAACTAAATTATTTTTTTAAATCTGTCCAATTTGTTATTTTGTAAAAACAAATATGTTAAAAGTTATTTATTTCAGTAAAATAAAAATCATCCTTTGTAATTAAAAATGAGAATTTTGTGTAAACAAGAAATCAATTAGGATTGCACCCCGGGTAAATGTAAAATCTGTTTACTGATTGATTTTTGTTTCAACAAAAGACTTTATGAATAAATCAGAATACCATTACTTCTGCTAAGCTTTAACATTCTATAACACCTAGAAAGGAATTTAATTAGTGAAATCTGAATCAAATTATATGATTTATATATTTTAATAATTTTAAGTAAATTAAATATAACACCTCGGAGACGTTATCTGTTGTAGAAATTGGATTATATTATTTTGTTTAATTAAAAGTCAATTGGTCCCGAGGCAAACGAAATTCCAAAAAGGTGTTAAGGTTTTGTGAAAAAGTATAAATATGGCTTATTTTAAGTGGGAATATATACTCCATCTTGCTTTTGAAGAGCTATTACTATCCAAGTTATAAATTGGTTAATTTTACCATGTCCGGCTAAAGTCAGGCAAAATTTTGCTGCCGTTCCCATGATGGAACGCCGAGTTCAATCCATCAAATGCTGAAGCAACATCCAACAAGCTTATACCAAATAAAAGATGCCGTAAGCCGCTAAAAAGGACTTGCCTTCATCCCAATTTCAATCAGCTACAGGAACACTATTTTAAAATCATCTCCCAACTAAATTGAAGATGCTACAAGCCGCCAAAAATATCACCTTCGTTCCAGTTCGAATATCTCCAGTCTATCTACAGGAGAACTGTTTTAATATTACTAAAATAGCAGAGCTCTATGTGAATTTCAAAAACAATCATTATTTCTTCAAAATCAGGTTAGCTAACCATAATATTGTAAACTTCGTTCTAAATTGTTTTCCAAATAATATTTAAATTCTATAAAATGAAATACTTTTGCAAATTTCTTTATTAATTCAATATTGTAAACTCTTTCTAAATAGTATTTGAAATCTATAAATGAAATGCTTTTGCAAAATTTCTTTGTTAATTAATATTTTGCTATATAAATTAATCACTGCAGTATATTTACCTTTCTGTTGCTTATTTTAATAATTATTAATTATGCCTATGTTTCGAAACGGTGTGCATTTAATTATAGAATGTTTTTAAAGATATAAATTTAAAATCTCCGTATTATTTATATAGCGTCATTTCGTGCGCTGTTTCGAAACCCAAATTCATATTTTGTTATTTAGTAAATTAATTAATACAAATATAAAATGTGGCTTTTCAACCTTTATTATATTACTAAAGATTAAACTAGCCTGGAGTGCAATCATAAGTATATTTTTTTAGTAAAGTATTCGTAAGTCCCTTATTAAATATACTCCCCCCGTTTAAAAGTTTAGTAGTTATAAGTAACTAAAGAGATTGAATGGGATAAAGTAAAGTTTGTATAGATATATATATTCCCGTCAGTAGCATATCGTATTTCTCATGCTACAGAAGAGTTGGCTCTTTTGATCAGGCTTATAAACTAGCGTTCATTTAATATATGATATTTAATTTATAATATCCTTCGGCTTGGCGGATGTGAAACTTATTAATATTTTCTCGTTGTGCTGTTTTATATATATAAGATGGAGCCACGGTAAGTCCAGCCCATCTTCCTCTTTTATGGGTAGTGCAGTAGCGAAGTCTGAGCTATGGGCCAGATTAGCACGTAAATCCCCTGCCACTTCATTGAACCAATAAAGGTTCCCTTTTTAGCAGCATGACACCGGTTATTGGGTAAACCATTGTTTGTCACAAAAACCCTAAAACTATTTTCCATCCGCAGAGCAACTTTATTATTATATTTTACTTGTGCCTAGCATATTAGTAAAATCGTTATAGCCAACTCTTTCCTCCCTAATATGCAGTCTTTGGCGTTGATCCGAAGCATTCTTGAAAACCTGTTCGATCTAAAGCTATCTGGGATGTTTTATAAGCCCATAGTTGATATATAAAAGTATTATAGTCAGATGTATTATTAAGTTTCACACCAGACTTGGTTTGATTTCACGTATAATAACCACACAGACTGATGATGAAAGGGCATAACTGATAAAAGTTAATGTAGTGATTAGGTATATATTAAGGTATTTGTTTCCATTAAATAATATTGGTGCAATTAAATAATAGCCAACGTATCAATTATTGTTTAAATGGCCTAGAGTAATGTTACTTTATAAATAAAATGCCTGCGCGCATTTGCCAACAACAATTGTCAATAAATATATTTTAATTCATCATATATCAGTTTCTGTCTCATTATTAAATCAATCCAATTCACTAATTGCCCATAGCTATTTCATTAGTAAAACCCCTATTAAATTAATATATTAGATTTTATCTTTGGAATGTCTTTAGTATTTAAGTTGTTTATATATATGTTTAACTCCATGAGTCTTATTGTTTTCTCCGATTTGCTAGCGGGCCGGATTAAGAATTAATTCTCGTGTGCCATCATTGTTATGTTGTCCATTAGGTGTTTGACCTGGGGCTTGGAGAGTGGGATAAGCATATTTTGACCAGCACAATATATATATATTATAAAGGTCATTTCTTTTGATCACTAGATATGCATATTTTGACCAGCACAATATATATATATTATAAAGGTCATTTCTTTTGATCACTGAGAGCATCACTAGGTCACTAACTGCCTAGAAAATTTAATTTATGTTAGCCAAAATAATTTTACAAAAATATGAAAGTTTGATTTATATTTTGCAGTGGATTTATTAGAGAGTGTAAAAGGTTATATATAAGTCAAGCGGGAAAACTTTGCTATAATGTGATCTTATACAGAAAACAATGATTATGTAATCTGAAATGTAGGAAAAACAAAATCTCTACAAAAAGAAACAGAACAATACACTCAATAAACTGCTATTCAAAAGATTAACTAAACTAATAATGATAAAAATGGGACAGGTGAGTTAAAAAAAAATTACTAATATCTGCCCAAGTGTTTATCAATAGTTAGTAATATAAACAATAGAAAAACATGAAGTGTATAAAATAGAAACTCGCAATACACTCTCGGATAAATAAATTTAAAAATTTGAAATCTTAAAACTAAGACTCCAATGCACATTATAAATAAAATACATAATAAAATAATTAAAGATATTTAAATGAGTATGCAAAATGTATTATAGAGACAGGTTTCTTTATAGATTAAGCCGAGACTTTTAGTATAGATTTAAGCAATTTTTATGATCAGTTGTTAAGATTTCTCATGACATATATTTGTGGCATTCTGTAGGGGTAGTCACTATTTTCAATGTTCTAGTACAGCGTTTCCCAACCTTTTTTGGCTCGCATACCACTTGATAGTAAATCACGCTAAATTGTACCACTTCGTAAAAATGATTGTATTTTGTGAAATTTGTTATTGTGAGTGTGTTATTTTATTAGCATTATAAATATTATAAGGTGACCATGTATATATTCACATCTTATAATGAGACAAATTACATTGAAACATGCTTAAATGTCACGCCAGATTATAAACTCACTGTAACATATTCATATGTATGTGTTTGTTCAAAGTTTCATATTTTTTCCAAAATAATTTATTAAAGATTATATGAAATGACTGTGATACCTCCAGAAAATCAGACCGGTCTTCCAATGGGGACAACGCAGGAATTGGCACCAAGAACCATGACTCTTCTACTGTAAGCTATTGAACTAAACAATTTTAAAATTTAAAAGTAATTAAGAACTTTCATCAAGATTTGACAAGTTTAATAAACAAGCTAAATCTAATTTTTGTAAAATGAATTATAATCTGACTTTTCCAAATCAATTATTGTTTAATTTTTTTTAAATTCAAGTTGGGCATAGATTTGTTCACATTTAATTATGTTTTTGTTTTCATATATGATTAAAATATATAGACATTTGGTAAATAATGATATCTTACGTCGAATGTCTAAAATGTATTTATTCGGATGTCTTTTTAGTTATTGGTGTCAATGCTGCATCTTATGATGAATGCCATTGGGTTTCTAGTGAATTCCCTCTGCAATTACATCAATGACTTTATATTTTGATCATGTATGTTTAAGTTGAAATGTTTTTGAGCGTGTAATCTGTGTAGTTGATCTATACTCAACATTAAACAACAAACTTTTATAAAATCCATCTGTGCGAATTTATATAAATGTTAAATTTAAGTCGGACATGAATGGCTATATAGATTTGTAATGTTATATTAATTAATTAGGGGAGGGTAATCTTAGGTTATTTGTTTCATAGTTAAATTAAGTCAATGGATTAGATATATTGGTGTAATTAGTAGATGTAGTATGAGGTTCGCTACGTGCAAGATCTCCATTATATGCCGTACACCTCTGTTTGCCTATGGAAGGGAATATTAAGACGAAATGCAGTCCCTTCCTATGGAGTTTTTATTTTTATTGTTCTTCTTGCCGACAGATGTAGCATTCCTGTTTGGTTGAGAGTCAATATCTTCTCTAACCATACTATTCAGATATACCTTCCTGACAGTATAGTATTTAGTGCTGTTGTATTTTCATGCTACATTGAATACATCAATGTATCAGATGAATTGAAGCCGGTTTGACTGCGAACTTTTGACCTAAGGTTAAATAAGGGATAAAATATTTTCTTTTCAAATACAATCTATGTAGTTTATTCGTACTCGACAATCTTAAAATAAATATAAAATTCATCTGTGTGGATGATTTAAAATTTTAAAATAACAATTTAAATTAAAAGGTAATATTAAAAAAAAAATGTTATTCCTCAAATTTAAAATGATTATATATGTGCATTAATAAATGTTATTCATGTGTTAATTACTGGCAGTAGCTTATTTTTTATATATATTTAAGATATAGATTAAACAAAGTTATATATTATTATCTCTGCATCTCCACCGAGCTAGTGACTTGAGCTAATGGTCTAAATATAAAATAAAGTGGGATCTTAACAGCACATATCTGCCTACTTTATAAATTTTCTAGGTTCAAATGCCTAGATGGTACCCTTGTAGTGCAGATACGTTAAGACTATTTCTTTTCGGACCATTATAATATATATATATCTTCAGTAAGTTAATATATATACTCTTTATGTATGTATCATATGTAGTATGCAAACATATTTATGTATATATAGAAAACCAGTAAGTAGCTTTTCTGATTAACTTTTTCATAGTTCAAAATCCCTATTGGCCAAGTGAACTAATTCTAAACTTTTGATTGGTCAATTATTGCATCAGCAGTAAAATATATCTATCTTTTAAAATTATATTTGTTTTAGTTTAGTTCCTAAAAAGCAAACTAATAATTTGTCAGATTATTAAAGTAAATGCAAGTTTTTTCAAAAATAAATTTCTATTTATAATTGATAAAAATAATCTATAGTAGACAACATAAAACACACTTCTCATAATGTATTACAAATACAAAATTCAGCCTATGTCATGATTTCTTTTTCAATTTACGTCTGTGTAAAAGTAAATAATTTTTACTAAAATCTGAACTATTCTTCTAAAATAATATCATGATACATATTTTATGAAAATCTTAATAAATATATAAAAAATACTCTAAAACATAATTTTCATTTTGAAAATCAAAGCAAAGAATTTAGACCTTTCAAAATTGTTGACAAGTGCTCCCTATTATAGAAAATGAAAAACAGCCAATCAGAACCTTGGTAGGCAGGCCTCATCTCATTGTAATAATTTTAAATTGAAATATTATTGATTTTTTTTAGTTGTAAAATAATTTTAAAGGTGGCAGCATCATATGGTATGTTTTTCTTGATAAAATAAGCATAAAATGAGTAAAATCATGTAAAAATTAGCAGTATGAGAGCAATTTAAAACCGACAATGTTTATCTTTAGATCAACATTATCTATGATTGGAGAAAAGGGAAAAAAAGTTAAAATTGTTGTCAACATTTTTCTTTTTATTTAAAAAACCTTACCAAAACTACATTAAAAATCTTTATACCATCATCTTGTGAGTTTTATTTAAAACAAATGATAGTTCTAAGAGGAATTTTAAATATTAAAATATTCAATATTTTCCCTTCCTCTGCTCTATATCTAAAAACTAAATGACCTACTAAAAGATTAGGGTCCCATATAGTTGTATACCAGATTTCAAGCAATTGTATAAAATTTAAATGTATTAAACCTCAATTTCAAACTTTTATTCTAACTTTAAAAAAATCAAAAGTTTACAAATTAACATACCAAAAACCAAAACAATTTTCCAACTTCAATAAAACCATTTAAAAAATAATAATTTAAGTACACTAAAATATACCCTATACTAATTTGGTTCTTAAACATGACTCAACTTCACAATCAATTAATCATACAATAAATAATTAATTTCAGGATTCACTACTTATCCTTATAATGTAATTACAAATATAAAACGTTAAATAAATTATGGAAAATGGCCATAGTGACACATTCCAGACAAATATAATTAGTACAATTGATTAGCAATAACACTTTATTCTATAAAATACTAGCACTTTTCTTTAAGCAGAGAATTTCATATAATGCAGTATATATTAATAGGTTAGGTGTTTGTTGTTGCAGTTTTCATATGACTGAAGGAAAAATATCTAGTATATAACATGTATTGTATAGAAACATAATTTAAGAGATTTTTTACTATAATGTTTTATTTTACATTATATTTATATTAAAGTTTATAAATGCATATAATACATTTAAAATATTTTTAAAACTCTGCTTATCTTCTAACTTTCACATAGTCATAAAAACTATTACACACAAGAACTTCCAATTTATTACAAATTTGATATATTTTAAATTAGTCAATAGCTTTAATGGAAATATTAAACTCTGAAAAGAAAAAACATAATATAATACAAATCTATAAACAAATTGAAAAAAAAAAAATGCTGGTAAATATTGCATGTAATTAAAGTATTATTTTTGAAAAAAAATCTCAACAATAGAATATGTCAAATAATTTTAACATGTGAAACTTTTTTAGATCAAAAAATAACAAACAATAGTAAAATAATATATATGTCTGTAGATAGTAATGATAATTTATATACTGCTTCAAAAGATACCCAAATACTAATAATTGAACAAAGTAATTAAAATTCTATATTATATGATCAGTTGCTTTGGATCAAATGATGTTCAAGCACAAAAGTGACTGAATAGCACAAGAGTGTCTAAATAATACTCAAATAGTTTATTATTCAGGAGTTCATCAGAAGTTCAAGCACAAAATCATAAACTACACACAAATCTACCATTATACAAAACCTCACAGTATTAATGTGACCAACATAATTTTTTCAATCCTTTTCAAATTTGAAATCAATCCAGCAAATGTTAATGTATGAATTTGTCTTTTTATCATATCTGTAACACTTAAATCAAACAAAATTATATAATAGGCTCATATATCAAGATTTATATGATTTTTTTTTATGAATTTATCTTTTCTGTTCTAATGATCAGAAAGTCAGGTAGTGCAATATTAGAAGAATTAGCACTTATGTATTAGATCTGCTGCCTGCTGTTATTTAGTACTGTAATGTGTTTATTATTTTTGTGTAAAAATTTATACTTTTCCTATTGCTAAAAATTTGACTTTTCAATGTGGTATTCTGCCATCGCAAACACTCTCCCCCCCACACACACACTGGAGAAAGTACAGCATTCTGCCATTGTAAACACAGGTAGCAGGTCTAATGCATAAGAACTGAAGAATTACATTATTACATCTGATATATCTAACATGGTAGTGATGTAGATGATAGAACTGTATTTGTTATGATATCAATGATGCCTGGATATTATTTCATATACATATTCCATTTATAATCTCTTTTAGCTCTCTCTAATACTTTGTTGATTGGTCAGAAATATCTGTTTGTTCTTCTGATATGTGTCCAAGACTCAGATCCATAAGAAAAATATGGTAATATACTTATCTTGCTTTTCAAACACTTTAGCACATACCATTTAACTTTAATTCTGTGATTAATTTCATTCACTAAAGATCCATCTGAAACTAATAATCTGAACCAAATATGTATAGTTGTTAACTAATTCAAATTCATAATTATCAACTTTAATATTTTATTTTTCTGAAAACTACAATCTAAGTTACGATAGTTGATCAAGATTTAATCTTAACATAGTGCTTGTAAGTTTTTAGAAACTAAAGTAATTATTAGAAATTATTTACTTTAAAGTGGATCTAATAATTAAAAAAAGGGGGGTGTAATACATTTTATTACTGCACTCTTCTAGTTAATTTGTTTTCTATTGAATTAACATAATTACAATTTCTTCATTGTTTTAAAATCATCATAGCTTATTAATTTACTTCACAATCAAAAAAATATTTTATTTATTTCCCACCGTGTAAAAGTATTCAATTTGGTTATTGTTTCTACCTTTAACAGTTATTGCTCTGACATATATGCAAAACGATATTTTAAAACCCTTCAGTCCAATTTTGTTAGCATATGTTTAACTATAATTTCAATTTTATAATTATATACCTTCTTTAGAGCAAATGTCCCTATAATTTTTCATCAGATAATTCATATTAAAATAGGTAAAGTTAAGAATCCAGTTATAAAAACTACACTGAAAATGCAACTAGTTTGTAAGACGAACATCACATCATTATCTCAGTTTATTTCAACCCTTGCATTAGGAACAATAATCTATTCCATCAATCTACTCCAGAGTTATATATTAAATGTTTCAGTAAACTATAAATATCAGATGATTGTGCTGACAGGATGGTATAGACTTGATTCGAGATATTGGCTCTCATCAAGCATTTTACACACATGTATAACAAGCATTTATATTAACTTATTGTGCATGATTGATAGATGTGCATGTTAAAATCCAATATTTCTCGATGATTAACTAGCTATAATAAAAATGAATGACAATTTTTAAATTTATCAATATAAAACACAAATTAATCAAAAGGTCCTATTAAAATTAGAGATTATTTAATCAATCTTAACACCACAATCCAACTCAATTAAAAATATAAATATATGATAAATTCATTAGATAAACGAAATATAATATATAATTAAAAACAAACATAAACCTATTATATATATATATTGAGAATTTTAAAATATTTTATATGCTTAACAAAAAGATAGCAATTTCTTTTCTAATGAAAAAAAATTAATATCACGGGACAGTTAATTCAATTTTTAAAATGGAATTTTAAAAGATATTTTTCAGATAATTAGACTAGAATTTTATAATAAAATAAAATAAGTGAATTTTATAAAGAATTAAGGGAATTTTTGAGATAATTACAGACTCATAAAATGGTTAAAAATATTTAATATGATTTTAAATTTCTAAGTGAAATTTCCAAAATATATTAAACAAAGACCTTTCATATATATATAAAATCAATTTATCCTATAAAATATTTTCTAATGACAAAAATCCTATATATATATATATATATATATATACACTGTCATGGGTTAAGTTGACATGTACGATAACAATATGACCGCTACAGGGTGCCACCAAATCATAACCTGCTTTGCTGTACTGACATGGCTGATTTGTTTTGCAAAATAAGTTAAAGTTTTATGTATTTTTAATATCATCTGGAAAATTTTCCATTGCTGGAGAATATTTGCTTAGTGAGTGGATGAGAAAAAAAGTTGGAGTGCAGAAAGATAGATGTAATTGAACTAAATATTGCTAATATTTGGAAAGTGATTCGATATGCCATTTTAAAAATATTTTGTGTTTGAGTGATTAGAGCAGGGAGACTTCAAAACTGAGTCATATATAAAATTAATTGGTTTTAAGTAGGTTTGCTATTAAAGAATTTATAATCTAAAAAAGAGAGAGACCTATTTAAGAAAGGGGGTAATGTTTGAGGGGTAAAGTTAGCTGAGCATGTGTTTATCTACCACCATTTAAAAAAAAAAAGCTTTTTTCCTTTTGTATAAAGAGGTTTGAGAAATAGTACAAAAATCATAAATATAGAGTAAGTGAATTGGAAAAATAAGGGAATATCGATTGCATTTATATTCCACAATGTATATATAATGGTCAAAAGGAAATTAGATATGCTTTGGTAGAATGTACTGTATGTGATAAAGCTTTCCATTTGAAATGCTTAAATAAGATTAGAAAGAATGTAAAAGGTCTATTGTTGTGTAGATCATGTATAAATGTGATCTAAGTGTACTAGATAGTTTAAAGAAAAAGTCAGGAGAAATGGAGAAAAATGTAGTTAAGGAAGATAAAATAGATATATTTAGTGGAGTGACAAGAGATATAAATGGCAAAATAAGTAGTGCAATGGATATAGTTAGCAAAGAATAATTAAGATAGAGGAAGAGATAAAGAATGTGCAAGTAAAATTAAAAACATTAGGGATGAAGTGTGTGCAAATCAAGGATTAATGAATAGAAACAATAAGGAAGTAGGTAAGGGAGTCCAGAAATGGAAAAAAATGTTATGGATGAAGTTGGGAAATTAAATTATGAGATGGTCTTTTTAGAGGATGTGAAGATGTAATTGCAAGAGAAAATAGAAATAAGTATGTTTTCCTGGAGTTAGAATTACAGATGTTACAGATAAGGTAAAGAAACAAGGGAGTAGAGATATTTATGTTATGATAGAGACAAATAATTTTGCACAGTGATTATAGAGAATAATGGATGAGTACAAAAAATTGATTAGTAATTTGAATAAGGTTAAGGGAAGAGTAGGAGTAGTTGGATTACAACCAAGATTCAACAATAGGTATATGTTGGACAGGGCATATTTTATAAATGAGAGATTAAAAAAATTATGCAAGAGAAATAATGTTATATTTGTGGATGTATAGGATTTTTTTATTAGTAAGACAGGTTATATAGTAAAGATGAATCACACTTAGAAAAACAAGGTAATGAAGCATTAGGGGACTTGATTTATAAAATAATATTATAGTTTGGGAAACTTATAAAAGGGGGTAGGGTTTTAAATTACCACACTATCAAAAATAAGATTAAGAATGCATGACATATAAGGAGTACACAAATGGCAGCTGATTTAGATATAAATGTAGACATGGAGAGAGTGAGTGGGTCTATAAAACTAATGATAAACAAGCTAATTACAAATGTAATAGAAAAGAAAGAGTCAAAAGAATTTATAAAATGGTAGTACAAAATTGTTAAAATTGGATATTCGAATATGAAAGATGGTAGTGCCTGGAATTAAACAAAGAAGTTAAAAATGAAGGACTTGAGGTATTACACTAGTGGAAACACATGTAAAAGAAGAAGAACCTATATTGAAAGACTTGGTATGGCAAGATATAAACAGAAAAGAAAAAATGGGTGGTGGAATAGGAGTTATGTCAAAAAAATATTTAAATACTGTACAATGTCAAGAACATTTGTGGTTTGAGATAAGGTTAGGAAGACAAAAATGGATGGTGACAAAGTGTATATGGCCACTGAAAATAATCAAATTATAATGGAATGAAACAATAGCATATATGAATGCCTAAGTAAGGATATACAGAGTTTCAAAAAATGGGGGAAAGAAAATAATAATTATAGGAGATATGAATGGGTATATTAATAAAATTGAATGACACAAATAACAAGAATGACAACATTTGAAATTTTTTTTGTCAGAGAGTGAATATGAGCTTTGGAAATTTTATCAAATATTTATGAGGGGCAATACACATGGTCTAGAAATAATATATTTCACATAATAGATTATGTATTAGTAGAGAAAGAGGCAATGAATAAAGAATGGAAAATTAAAGTGTTTGATAATGAAAAGAATGATCATAATTTCTTTACAATAGAAATGGTCAGTAATGAGATGGAAAGTAGTAATAAAAGTAGATAGAGAAAGATGGGAATGAAAAATGAATTATAAGAGTAAGTTAGAAGAATATAAAATAAAAATATAAAAAATCAAAAAAGAGTTTCTTGGGGTTAAATATAAGGATTGGTGTGATAAAATAGAAAAAGTGATTTTAAGTGTGAATATCCAGAAGAAGAAAAGTAATAGAAAAGTGAGAATTAGTAAAAGTGTAAAAAAGTGCACAGAAAATAGAAATGTGCCATTAAAAACATAGAAAGTGAAAAAGATGTTAATATTAAATGGGAAAAATATTAAAAAAAGTTGATTAAAATAAATAATTATATAGAGAGAATAAAATTCAATAGTAAATTATTGGAGGATATTAATAAAAGTGAAAGATATGAGAGTAAATTTTTTGGTAATAAATTAAAAGAAAGAATATCAGGGAGAGATAAATACTATTACTAAATGATGAGGAAAAAGAATGTAGCTCTAGAGTAGAATTAGAGACAATCTTAAATAAGTATGTAATGGATATAGAAAAGATTATAGATGTGAAGGACAGAGTGATAACAAACATAAAAGCACGTAGTAATGGAATTATTAGTTTTACAAAAAATGAATCGAATGAGGCAGGGATGAAAATGAAAAGTGAAAAGGCAAGAAGTTTAGATGGATAAGCAATAGAGATGGTGATGAATTTGGGAAATAGGGCAAAATTAAATCTATTATGTTTTACTGATAAGCTAAAATTAATAGCTGAGGTGAAACTTTAAGTTTATTATTAGTAAGCTTCTATTTTATGGACTTAGCGCTTTCGGAGCCCTTGCAGTTCCATAATCATAGTCCTTTTTTAGGCTGTTGACTCTATGCATGCAAATTACTTATAACATCCACCTTTTCAAAACCGCGAAGCACGTGTCCTTTCTATTTATTGACCTGGCATCGTTGGTGATGTAACATGCCTCTTTGATCTTCCTCTTGACATCGTTTCTTCCTGTGCATACGATATCGGCTTTAGATGTCTCAAATCTGTGGTTGTGCTCCTGTTGATGGTCAGAAAATACCGAGCTGCCCTCTCCCTTAGTTGTAGCTTTTGTATATATATATATATCTATGCCGAGCCAGTCTATTGCTCAGTGGCCTGAGTTTCCCCATAATAGACTGAATCACAACCTGTCTGCGGGCATACAATTCTATAAATAACATGGGGGGGGGGTTTCTTCTATATTTCTTTTGTCTTTAGTATTGTTGATGTTTTAATAAGATGGTACAGAAGAAAGAATTTCCAGATAGCTGGAATAATACAAGGCTATTATTTAAAGGAAAGGGTAAGGTTCATAAAAAGTTAAACAATTATAGACAGACAGTGGTAAACGTCAGTGTTATATAAAGTTTTTATGGCTACAGATGGCAAAATGGATGAAAGAAAATAATATAGTGGGAAAATGCAAGGAAGTTTTAGATCAAATAGGCATATAGGATATTTTATTTGTAGTCACACAACTTATAGATATGAATAGAAATACAGGTAGACAGTTATATATGGTCTTTATAGATATAGAAAAGATATATGATAGAGTAAATAAAAATAGATTATGGGTAAGTTTAGTAAATTTGGAAATGAATGGAGCTTTCATGAATCTTATTAAGAGATTGTATTCTAGCAGGTGTAATCATTTGTTTTGTTATCTATTTTATATTAACACTTTATAGCTTTTGAAAACAATTTGCGTCACACTTTATAGCTTTTGAAAACAGTTGCGTCACACACGCACACATGCTAGAATATATATATATATTTCACAAAAGTAAAAAAATTATTTGACTTAAGAGATTGTATGAAAATAATTACTATACATATCAATTATGAAATGTAGAATCAGTTGGAGCTAAAAGTGGGATAGTGTCATCTATTTTGGTTTTGTTATGTTTGAGAGATATGGAGAGAGAAATAAATAGAAGATTAGGAAGAGGGGTAGAGATACCATGGTAAGTGTATATATTATCAAATCTTCTATTTGCTAATATCTTCTTGTGCACAGAAAGTAGGGAAGATATGGAAGTTATGCTGAAGGCATAAGCAAGAGTAGGTAATAGATGAGGATTAAATTTAGTGAAAAAAAAAATCAAATGATGATAAATGATGGAAAAAAGGAAGAACTGGAGAATTTTTATAGGGGGATATAAAGTTAAATGTGATGAATAAGCATAACTATTTGGGAATTGTCTTAAGTAATCAGACAAATTGCTTGGATGATAAAGAAATTAACAGTGTTTTCATATAATAAATATAATGTAGCAACAATTGTATAGAAAGGAGTGGCAGTTTCAGAATTAACTTATGATAACTGAAACACAGGCTCATTATATGTACACCTGTGTCTATATATGTAATATATAAAATATATGAGCACAGACTTTCACACAACCCACCACTCTCCAGTCTATCTAATAACACTGATACACTCAAGCACATATATGCTGAAAAGATAAATAATCACCAATATACATATTTCATGATAAACCAGCAATCATCAGTTGGTCCAGATTATCATCTCCCACATATATATATACTATAAGTGCTCAGATATATATTAAGATAGACAATCTTCATACTTTAATGGACAGGCTCCCATCTACTACCACTCCAACTCTTCAACCACCCATCCAATTGAAAATCTGATGATGGAATATCTTTTCAGCATATATGTGCTTGAGTGTATCAGTGTTATTAGATAGACTGGAGAGTGGTGGGTTGTGTGAAAGTCTGTGCTCATATACCCTATAATTAACTTATGGTAACAATGTGTTATGTGTTAGTAAAGAGGTGTTAGATTAATTAGAAAAAGTTCAAAGAGAAATAGAAAGACATGTATTAGATGCAAATGTGTGGATGGAAAAGGATGCAATTCAAGGAGAAATGGGATAGTCAAATTTTTTTATAATAAGAGAATAGTCAGAATAGTATTTAATTGGATTATGAGTAAAGAACAGGAAACAAGATAGGTAGAAAGGTAGTATAGTATGCAGAAGATTTGGATAAAGACTTTATGTCAGTATATGTGTACAAAAGGTGAGATGATTGTGTTAGAAGAATTATTGAGTGCTATAGTGGCAAAGAATGGGATAAAAGAATAGATGCATTAATAAAAAATAAGGAGTTGGAGAGATGGAGAACTAGTATGGAGAGTAAAAAAGAGTTTAAATATATATAGAAGTAAACAGAATACTGGATGTGAGTTAATTTATGAAAATAGCATAAAAAGTAGTTTACTGTTTAAGGTTCAAACTGGATCATTAGCAACAAGGGAATATATACACATAAATGGAGAAATGGTGATTTAGTCTGAAAGTTATGTAAGGAAAGCATGGAAAATATTCAGCATCTGCTCATTAAATGTAAATGCCTACAAGCAGAAATAGTGAAATTGTGAGATAATAAATATTAACAAAGTGATTAAAGTGGGTTCTTGGTTTTTATGCTGGATTTGGAAAAAGATAAGGGGGATCTAAATATAAAGACCATAGAGTTAAAAAAGATGATGTTGTGGAAATGGGATAGAGTAGGATAGAGAAAAAAATATGAAAAAAAAACAGAGGGTGGGGAATAGAAAAGAAAAATAAGATGGCTAACAGGTTTTTCTGGGCATAATGGCTGAGAGATTTCTGACTCTGATAATGGAGAACCGATAGTGTATCACATTGCATCACCACAGACTAGAAAGTAATAATTTTGTTAACTATTTCAAAGGAAGCTGGTCAGAATTTATTTGCTTGTGCTTGTTTTATTGATCATATTCACAGCAATAAAATAATTATTGAGGTATATGTATACCCACCAAAGATAAATATCTCTCTATTACTACCTTAAATGGACTAAAATTTGATACTAAGTAGATAACACTATAGAAACAAGAAAAATATTTATTAACACACTGATCACAGCTCATAATGCAAAAAAATATTGTATAAAATCTTTTTTATGAATTCAACGTTTTAATACAATTTAATGAATTTATTTGATCCATGATTTTAAATCCCTATCCAACTAACTCCTTGTCTTCTCAGTAAAAATCTTTTACAATCACTATTTAATACAACTGAATCCAATTCTAAACAAGTAGTAATTAAGGAGATTTAAAATGCACACCTGAGAAATGTATGTGAAACATCAAAAATTATAGAAACAGTAATTTAAAAGAACAACTGAATTTACCACTCAATTAAGAACAACACCAGGACGCAAGAGAGTGTATTTGAGTAATCTAAATGTAGAGGTTACCTGACACAATATTCTGAAAGTGACCTTCATCCCTATTTGGCATGGAAAGCTTGGACACACATAGCAAATTGGCAAACAATAATAATTATACCAAAATCCATCTCAATTTGTGATTATGTAGAATAAAAACAAAATCAAAATCATCTCAATAAAAGATTTAATATTTGCTCAGAAGTAAAGCAACTTCTATAGAACCAGCCCCAAGGAATTGAGCGAAATAAGAATCATTAGATTGTATCATAAACAATAGCAGTAATACACATAAATCATAAAACAAAAATTAATATCTGAGGAAAAATTACATATTGTTACATTATATAAAATTTATGTTATTTCCCTAACAAATCAAGTTTTAAGCAAATAATGAGTCTAATTGCATCTTTGCAAAATAGTTCATAATTACTTGACATGCTATTTATATGGAGAAATCCGATATACACTACTAGCGATGATCAAAATCGATTTAGGAGTAAAGTTGGTCGGCTTACAAGCACTGCTGGGTGGGATTCTGCCATTAACTAATTTGTTGTTTCTAGTTTTAAGTATATGTATAAGATGGTAAAAGTCTGTTTTATCATAGATGTAGTGCTCTAGCTGATGGTCTCGAGTCTTTTGGGCAATGACTCTGCTTTCACAACTCCGCATAGTTAAACACGTCTGAGGGTTTTATTCCCGGGGTGCTAGCTTGAATACATTGATGAAGTTTGAAAGATAAAAAAAATAATATTAACTTAAAAATAATTTTTTTTTAATAGACTTTGCAAAATACTCCCACCCCTTCCGTTCACTTAAGATTTTCTTTTTCAAATCTAATCCTTTAGTTTTATTTTTACTAACATTTACAAAAAATGTAGACAAATATGTATTTTTTTATTATTTAAATTCCATGCCTTATCTTTTCGACAGGGTTTAAAAGATCTTTGATCCTTAATTTTTCAAAGCAATTATCGACTCATTCAATAGAAAAGTAAAACCAAATTATTAGCATTAACATTTCTACAACTACTACAATTTTAAAGCAACGTATAATTAAAAAAAGTTTAATTAGATTTATGATTAATTAAAATTAGTGTTACCCACCATCTATTATAGTCCGTATATCTATATATAACAAAAAAACTAAATTTTACATTAAAATCTAATATCTATATTCTATTAAATTAGCTATTAAAAATCTAATATTTTATTATGAGATGGAAAAATAACACCTCAATATACGTCTATAAATTATTTGCACCAAGTATACCTTTAATGCTTTTGCATCATATACATGATTATCCTGTTGAAAAAAAATCCATTTTATGCTGATTTGAATACTATTTGTTCTCTGGTTCATTACAGATTCATTTTTTTGAAACTAACCATGCGTCTGATTTTTTGTGTTCGCTCGTTTCACTCATTGCGCATTATTTTAACACAATTTGAATCAAAAATATGGTTGAGTTTTGTTTTATGATTGTAAAAGACCGATATGTTATTGAAATTGGTTTTTGTCTGCGACTGTTTAGATCAAGGCAAAAAACAATAATGATGCAGCGTTCTCTAAAGTACAAAAACTCATAGACAAAAACCAATACCACTAATATATTGACAATCATGAGAGAGAACATGGCCATAGTTTCGATCCAAGTTGGGGTACATCAAATAATGTGTGAAGAACAAAACGATCTTAAATGTAAATCCAGAAAGGCATGGTTTATTACAAAAAATGAATATAAATAAGGTTTTAATTCAATGACCTATATAAATCTATAAGTCCTTTGTGCACAGACAATGAAGTTTTAAATTTAATTGTATATTAAGCTAAGTGCTTTCAGGAGATATGTACTCCCATATTTTAGGCATGTAATGAGAAAATATCTATAATGCATATGATATGTGAATTTATGTAAATTTGAGTGCATCATTTACAATGTCCACTTTCTTGATATGAAGAAGCAAGCTTCTTTTCTGTTAATGGCTGCAGGATCATCTGCTATGTAGCAAGCCTCTTTAAGCTTGCATTTTGAATTGTTTCTCTATGTACAAAAATACTAATTGCTGATGGTTGAAAAACATGGTCAATGGTTTTCTTGATTCAGCGAATACTGAATTACCCAGTGCCTTAGTTTAGTTCTGTTATATAAGTATTTGTGCTGGGATAATCTGGTTGCAATATTTGTCTTGTTTTCACCATAATAGGTGGTGTGACCATTGTATATGATGTGAAAAGTCAATTCAGGTGTTATTCTGTCCTTAGTATTATTAATTAATCTATTGGTGGTGGGGAGTGAATGAAAAGCAATTTTGAATTCGTTGAAAAGTTTATTGATTATTTGTTTAGATAATGAGTGGATGTATGGAATAAGGATGCATGGTTTGTTTACTTTCTGTTGTTGATGATTTATTTTATAAAAAAAATTGATTGGCCTTTTTATTGATGACTGTCCATTTGTGTCCTATATTGACAAGACATAATAAACTAGAGAAGAAATAGTATTCAAATCAGCAGAAAATGTTTTTTTTTTCAGCCGAATAATCATGAATATGATGCAAAAGTGTCAAAAGTATACTTGGTGCTAATGATTTAATAAATATATTTAAACTCTGACTTAGTATATATATATGATAACAGATGGCGTTCTACCAAAAACCCCATCAGACGTAGTTTTCTGTTTACATAAACGTCAGAGCGAGCATTCATTATCTCTAACTTTAATTCCACTTTCAGATCATGATTTCAAGCTATTTGCTATCGTCAGTGAAAGACAGGAATAAGAAATTGGATCTAAACACAAACTCTGAGCATTTATGAAATAGTTTCTATTCAGCTTGCAAGCGTGAATCTTTTAGACACGTTAATGTCTTCAAACTCAGCATAGCAAGCCAGATAGCTACATGGGTCTGATCTCAGTTCAGCATCACCACATAGTAGAAGCCTCTGCAATATACATCATTGCAAGAAAGACCTCAAAGGTACATTTATGAAAAACAAAAAAACACAAGTTAAAAAAGGTGCTAACGCTTGTATTTATGATAACAGATGGCGTTCTACCAAAAACACTGTCAAGCGTAGTTTTCTGTTTACATAAATGTCAGAGCGAGCATTCACTATCTCTAACTTTAATTTCACTTTCAGATCATGATTTCAAGCTATTTGCTATCGTCAGTGAAAGCCAGGAATACGAAACTAGATCTAAACACAAACTCTGAGCATTTATGAAACAGTTTCTATTCAGCTTGCAAGCGTGAATCTTTTAGACACATTAATGTCTTCAAACTCAGCATAGCAAGCCAGATAGCTACATGGGTCTGATCTCAGTTCAGCATCACCACATAGTAGAAGCCTCTGCAATATAGATCATTGCAAGAAAGACCTTAAAGGTACATTTATGAAAAACAAAAAAACACAAGTTAAAAAACTTGCTATGCTGGCTTGCTATGCTGAGTTTGAAGACATTAACGTGTCTAAAAGATTCATGCTTGCAAGCTGAATAGAAACTGTTTCATAAATGCTCAGAGTATGTGTTTAGATCTAGTTTCTTATTCCTGTCTTTCACTGACGATAGCAAATAGCTTAAAATCATGATCTGAAAGTGGAATTAAAGTTAGAGATAGTGAATGATCACTCTGACATTTATGTAAACAGAAAACTACGCTTGACGGTGTTTTTGGTAGAACGCCATCTGTTATCATAAATACAAGCATTAATAAGTTTTTTAACTTGTGTTTTTTTGTTTTTCATATATATATATATGTACGACAGTCAAAGTACTCGAAAAATTCTCTAGTAAATTCTTTGAGAAATAAGATATATTAAATATTATACAGAAAAAAATATTTCTGAAATGAAAATTATAACAATATTAAATTCATGAAATTCCTTTCATTAAATGTGTCAAACCCTTAGCTTTCTTTGTGTGTGTCGCATTGCTGTTTTCCTAGTGCTTTTGCTGCATGAACTCCCTGAAGTACTTAATTTTGTTTCTTTCCCTTTTACAAATTTACTTGTATAAAATAATATATTTTAGTTAGTTTTAACCCCTTGTATTGAAAAAAAAAGTATCTGTCTCATATCAATGACCAATTAACATGGGAAGACAGCAACTTCAATGGATCCCATTATGTGTAAAAGAAGTTAAAAAATTGATTTATTTTTATTACTATTTAACATTATAATATATCAGTAACAATACGTATATTTAAATTTAACCTGTTCTTTTTATATGTAATTTAAGATGATAATAATGCAAGTATAGCATTATTTTTATTCAGATATATGTATTGTTTTTTTTTTTTTTTTGGTACTAAAATTCTAATATTTATCTTTTTTTATTATTACCTATAACAATTTTAAATTTTATTATCTTAAAAATTAGTTTGTATTATTTTTGAAAATATATAGGAAACACTTTGGTCTCATTATCTATAACATCAACTATTGATATTAAATGATGTTAAATTTGATAATGAATAATATGTGTATAATACCGACACACAATATATGATAATACTCAAATACATTAACATTAATTGGTTTTAAAAATTTCATTATAATAACCAAAAAACTATTTTAAAATATTGTATTAAATCATATAAATTTTCACATTTTTATTTATTTGATTGTAAAAGAAACAAAAAAAAATTTATTTTAAAAATATGATAATACATTTATAATGCCAATTTCAAAACACTATTATTTAAATTAAGAATTAGTTTAGAAATTTACTAGTAATTGTATTTCTTTTTTTATTAATTAGAAAAGATTTAAGATTTGTGTTTAAAAGAAAAATCTTTCATTGAGATTAATTTACTTAATATTGTTTATTTTAAATACAAATATAATATATATATACAATAACTACATTTAATTAGAGGTATTTGAAGCCAGACTTTCAATCTCCTCCCTTCAGTCATCCACTTCACCTTATACACCCAAGACATATGACTATATATAAATAAAAAAGATAAATCATCTTCAATATACATATTTCATGCTGAACCAGCATTCATCATTTGGTCAGGATAATCATCTCCCACACACACACACACACACACACACATATATATATATAATCAGTGCTCAGTTTACATTTAGATAGCAAATATTCAAACTTTAATGGATAGATTTCAATCTTCTCCACTCTTCAACTCTTCAGCCATCCATATCAATAATAAAATAATAAAAAAATTTTTATCATATTTTTAATGATATGGATGGCTGAAGAGTTGAAGAGTGGAGAAGATTGAAATCTATCCATTAAAGTTTGAATATTTGCTATCTAAATGTAAACTGAGCACTGATTATAGTATGTGAAAAAAAAAAGGGTAATTGATATTCAGATGCATTAGATTCAGATCCAAGCTATTAGATGACAATGCCATTATCCAGAAATTAGTGTGGAATGGGTGGATAGATTAACACTGGATAAACATTTTATTAAGCACTACTATCTAAGATATACTGATTATTAAGATATACAGTAGTTAGCAGCAGTGAATGAATAAGCAGAGTTGCTTCTGGCCATATTTCAAAGTAAATAAGCAAACATATAATTATATTAATTACAGAATAGAATTTACATTAGTTACAATTTTAAAAAATATGACTGTGTAAAGATATACATTTATCACATTAAAAAGTAGTCAAGCATTGTTAGCCGAGAGGTCAGTGCAGCTATCTTGCAAGCAAGCAGTTGGTTGCAGACGGTTGTTGTGGGTTCGCCTCCTGGATGATGCTATGACACATGAAAAAAAAAGTAGAATTAACTTATACAATTTATTATACTAATTACACAGCTAAACTATTAATAAATCTAACAACAGAAATTATTAAACTTTTATTATTCTGATAAAATTATAATGCATTTGTTGTTTTGATTACTATTATATATAAAAAAAAATAGCATATTCTATAATTTAAAATGTATTATTATTAATAAAATTAATGTATACAATATGCATAAACTATGATAATTCCATCACTGAAATAAAATAAAGATAATATTAATACTGTTACATAATACATGGATACAATATTAAAAGATTGTTATATTTAATGTTTTTAAAAACAATGGAAAGTAAATAATTTAAATTTTTAATGTAATGCTTCTAAGCTCAATGAGATCGCAGAGAAATACGATGGTGTGGGGAATTTGACTTTAAATTACTCTATTGTGGCTATCTTAAGTACTATTTGGTCAATTTTACATTCATTTGATGATAAAAACTGCATTTAAAATAAATCTTGAAGTATGTTAGTAATCCACAAAAATAAACTACACATGAGTAAACAAAAGCCTAGAGTATCCATAATCAACCTTTTTCCTTGGCCCACAGACATGTTTACTATATTACATGGGTAAGAACATAGCATACACTATCTCATAATATGATAATAAAAAAATAAACCTAAGTTTATTTAAAAATTAGTGTGATTTTTGATGCTGAGACTAACTTATGATTATTTTAAATAAATCAGTTTTATAATTGTTATATACTACTATTAATATGGCATTAAAATAAGAATCAGTAAACCAATTTCTATATACATTCTTCACATATTTCATTTTAGTATTGAACTGGGTCTCCCAAAATTACTATATTAACTAGGTTTAAATACTTTTTTAAACATAACTTTAATACTGTAACTAGTTTTAATATCTTGGTTTTAACTAAGTTTAATATCTAAACTTTAATAAGCATATTATTAAGCTCAATACATAACTTCTTGGTAATTATTACTGGCCCTTCAAGCAGAGGGGAGAGTACCATTGATAGCATAGCCATCAACAATACCCATGATCAGATTGGGCTTTACAAAGCATAACATGACCACATTTCCTGACAGTGGCCCACCTTGATTGCTGAAACAAAAACACTGGCATCCAAAGCATTTTATTTGTTTTGATGATCAAACTCAGGCACCAGCCAGCCATATGTTATATAATTGGCATGCTTGAGATAATAGGCACACAATCCAATGCTTGAAATATCTCAAGCTAGCCCCTACTATTAACAAGGGTTGAGTACATTTATTTAACACATATGAACATTTATTTCTTTAAATAAATGATGATGCAGTAACAAGAGAAAGAGAGAGAGAATAGACCAAATAATACTTAAGCAAACATTAATATTTATTCAAGCATACATATATAATATAACAATATATTTTACATAAAAATATAAATAAATAATCAGGCTAATTTTTATAGTAGTCCTTCATCATTAATTAAAGTTCATTTCATTTAAAAATAAAGTGCCTATAGACAGTGATCAAAATATAGTTACCTAGGATTTCCTGATTGCCAATTTCCAACTAGTTGGCTTTTTGGTCTCCGTCAATGGTTTCAAGCTTGTTTTCCATTTCTTTGTCTTGACAATGGGAGAGAAAGAGAGTTTGCAGCAGCACCTATTTCATCATTTTGGCATCAGTTTCCAGCAAGGGTACAGATGGAACAGCCAATTCTGTGGAGGATCATGGGGCTGGAAACTCAGTAAAACACTTCTAAAGTCAATCTAGCAATGCATGCTGCTAGTTCTGCAGCTTCTGCAATGATATTTTCCACAACAGCAATGAATGATCTATTCTGTCTCTAGATTTCTGGATCTCTGGCAATAAATAATGTCACAGCACAAAATGTTGACCAGAATGGCTTAGAGATTCAAGAGTGGAAAAGCAGAATAGCTCAAACACAAAATACAGATGAAACTAATAATAATAGAAATGCAACTTTTTATACCTTTTTCTCTCCCATTGTTTTAATTTCTTATCATTATATTTAATTTTGATCATAACTTGAATCTGTTCTAATTAATTTTTACATTTCATTAATTTAATCGATTTCTTAGATTAATCTATCACTTTTATGAGATAGTTTACATGTTTTTCTTTTTATTAATTCAATCAGTAATCTTTTAAACTAATTACATTTTCGAAAGTTTTTCTTTTACAAACTAAATTTTATTCAGATATTTCATATTTACTTATTTTTATACATTTTACTTTCTTAATTTCTTTAGGAGTTTTCTTTAAAAAGGAGAGTTTTTCTAATCCTTTCCCCACCCTATTCTCAATGCATAGCTTTATTCTCTTTTAAAAGAAAATATAACACAATTTTTTTATTTTATTACATTTTAAAATGTACTTCTTAACTAATTATTTTAAGTATTCTCATTTATTTATTTTCTTTTTTTAAGAAATCCAATCATATATTTTGAATTATAAAATATGTAACAAGATATATGTAAGTTTTATAACATGTATCTCTCGCTAGTTTTACAGTATAAAAGGATTTACAAGGAGATGCATTAACAATGTGAGCAACATTTGGCTACACTTTTGTATAATCTTGTATTTTCCATGCATTGATTTCCAAAATTTGATATATTCCTTTCCCACTTTCTTTTCTTTAAAAATAATCTCCTGATTCACATTGTTTTTGAAGTTGATGAATTTGTCAAATAGAATTGCATAATCATATCTTGCAGCAGCTAGTTCTATGATAACTGCTGTTTCTAAGTACCAGGGATTTTCTACAAACAACAGCCAATTCTAAATATTTCTTAAATCTTGAAATCTGTTCTTAAATTCCTTGTACAAGATAGTTAAATAATTTGAAATGATCATATAGTTTTCTGGAGAAATATTAATACCATATTGTTTAGCCTTTATTATGGTTGGAAAATTGTCAAAAATTTAATTTTGTATTTCATTGTAGTAGATGCATAGTTTCTTTTCAAATGCAAATGCTTTATTCTCCATACAGGAAGCAATCTAATTTTCAAAGTGCAAAGCACGAGTGAGCTCACCATGTTTATATTTGTTATCACATATAAATACCAAAATATACTACCTATCATCATTTTCAAGGTCATTGCAAACTTTACTGATTTTTTGTAAAAAATAATATATCTTGCTGTAAAAAAAAAAAAAACTGATCGAGAACTTTTCCTCTGCTTAGCTATCATACCGATGTATGTAAATAATATCACTATAATTAATGTTCATTTTCATGTCATATTAAAGGAAAAATGATTTGTGTTTCATGATATAATAATAAACAATATTATATTTTTTAATATAACTTTCAAGACAAATCAAACAAATTGCCTGAACCATGTTTAATTGACACAATAAAATATTCTCCTCGATTGTCTTGAAACATTCTATTTTCAATGGATATTTTTCATTTGTGTTTTGAAGACAATCCTGCCACATTATGAGTAATTAAATAATAGTTTAACATAACATTATATGCTCCAAACCAGTCACGTATTTGCTGTTATAATCAGCACTTGGAATTACAAAAAACAAACAAAGGCATTGTGAATACAATTTTCATTGAAGTGAAGGATGGCTAGCTGCTGCCCAGCTCAAGATTTTAAAAATTTAGAATAATGAGTATGTGTTTTGGGCTGATAAAAGCTTGGCATACTGCAGATTGTGCATGGTGACCTAAAGCATCACTGATTGGTAGATTGATCTTAAAATTCTTTGATTCTTATTAGCCATGAACAATAAAAAGTTGTATTTTTACCTTAATATATTTAAGTGTTTATAATTATTTTTATAAAATAATTGTATAGTAATTACCAAATCTATATATATACATTCATGTTTACATTTAGATTTTTTTTTAATGTTTAAAAAACACAATTTATGAAATTTGAAGTAATGATAAAAATAAACTGCAATCATTACACTGAGTCAAACAGCATAGTATAGAACTTTTGTGATATTTTGATAATTATAAATGCAATTTTAAATTTTAGAACAGAATTAATGGTTTTATGATGATTCATCAATTATTATTCATTGCAGATTTAGATATAAAATTGAATCAGCAAAGATTTCATTAATTTGCTTTTTTTTAAATAACATTATGATAATCAGCCAATAAGAAGAAAGTAATTGTTCTCATAATATATTTCACTTTATTATTCAAACATAATATTATTCAAGATATTTCCCATTTTTAAATTTATTTCTAATAACTCAATAGAGCTTACTGAATAAAAAATTTAATACGAAAATAAAATGATGAATTACTAACTCAAATTGTCACTAGGGAAAAAATTGGAAAAAAACAACAACATTGAAATGAAGATGGATTAATAGTGCATGTTTTTATAATAAGAGAATTGTTAAAAAAACAGAAATTCAAAAATAAAAAAGACTCTGCAACCACCAATTTCAGATTAATATTCTACCTATATAAACAGATACTAATATTCGATTCATTTATCATTTAGATTATTTGTATCTCATTAATTTGATTAGAATTTTAAAATAGATTTGACCTTATAATGTAATGATTAACATTGTACAAGTTCAATTTATATAAACCACCGACTTTGCAACTCGATTTAAAATAATTTCCACATACACTATATTCCTAGAGAACACAACAAATTGCAGGTTCCTGCTAGAAAAATATTCCAATTTCTAAAACAAGGATAAAAGTTTGTTAACATTTTAATTAGTAACAATTATTACTATTTTTTTGATAAATTACCTCTCTTTTTCTTTAATTTTTCTTCTTTTATTTCTTATGGACATTAGAAATTTTCTCTCTCTGATAGAATATCAATCACCTATAATATTTTATGAAGTATGCTATTCCTTTCTTAAATAGATGATGAATTATTTCTATTAGATGATTCATTTGATATGCTATCAGTTATTTCCATTGGATTACTTTTTTTTAAAGTTTTGTACAAAGAATTTATTATCAATGCATCAAAAGCAATAAACACATACATTTTACTACAAAACATTCTTCTGTCTCAATTTTTCTGAATCACAAATTTTAGATGCGTCTGAATTATTCATTAATTCACATTTATCACAGAGGTAATATTTTTTCATTTCTTATATATAAAGTCAATTCAGAATAATTCAATTCTAGAAGGTACCTCATAAAAATGATACAAATATTACTCTTGAAAAACATTTATTTTTGTCAGTCAACAGCATTGACAATTAGATTTCACTGTCTCAAAATAAACATTATATAAAAATAATAATTTCACTACATTACAAATTAAAGTATTAAAAGAAGAATATATATATATATATATTGTAACAGTATGCATTCTCTCAACAAAATAAGTTAAGGCAGTTGCAGCTCACTATAGTCAGATTTAAAATCTTCGTATAGGATGCCACGGATGATGTGATTTAATTTTGATATAAAACTATATATATATCTGGTCCCAACAAATAACTTATTATTAATAAATTATTATATCTAAACCACATCAAATCAATTTTCACCTTAATTGAATTAACAGTTTATGCTCAGATTTTGAACTCCGGGAAGATTAACAATTGATTCTATTCAGGGGTTCCTATCAATATTCTAAAATAATATGAATTACAAATCTCACTAACTTTTTAAATTAAATAAAATAAAATTGAAGACTTCATTTAATTTAATACAAAAAAACATAATAATTATTTATATATCTACTTCCTTATATTAAAAAAATATAAATATTCTATTTACTTATAGTAGATATATATTTTCTAACTTATAACACTACGTGATTTTATATAATAACGTATATAAAATATAAGTATCCAAATATTAAGACTTCTACATTAACCCTATTATATATTAATTAGATTATACCAATAATAATCCAATTATTTATATATAATGTTTTCATTCTTTAAAATGATTGTACGTAATTTATGTTTACTAATATAAAAATATATATTTCATATCAATGTTAGTCATTTATCCACTTATCATACATTATAGTTATTAGACTATTTGGATTAGTATAAACAAAGTAGTGCATGTCATAAAAATAATAGTATGTGAATTTAAAATTAATTTAATCTCTTACCTCCAAGTTCACTTTATCCCTTTATATTTTTACATGCCTTTCCATATTAATATTTCTTAACCTATATCTAAATCTTTATTAATCATAAATAAAAATATTTTAAATTATTAATTCTCTCTTATTCATTTCTTTAATGAAATGAATATGATAATAAAGGAAATGAAATTAATTTTTCCCAATTATAATTTTCAAAAAACTTAAATGGTATTTATAAAAATTAATACAATAGTGTCAGATCTTCCTGGAATTAGCAAATGAAAATCCTTCAAAGATGCAATTTTTAATTCCTTCATTGTTAGACATTAAAGAAATAATAGGATATTCCAAGTTGACGTTTAGTTTCCTCTTTGTATGAAGATTTCATCTTCATTAATACACAGCTCCTTCATTAACAATTATAATTCCATTTTGAAGATCTAACTTTTATATAACTTTATAGGCATCCAGCAAAAGATGTTATTCACACACATATATTTGACTAGGCAGGTGCATTTTATATATCTCACAATAAATTGGTGTTCTGCCTGCTTTGCATTTTCCTTATAATGTAAAGTACATTAAATTTAGTTGAAGTTTTTATAAACATGTTCTTTTTAAAACAAAGTTTACAATTAGAACTCTGATTAGAACGATTTTTTATCGAACACAAAAATATATTTTAACCAAGTAATTTAGAAATTACTTTCTTTAAAAAAATATTAGAAATTTCTTCTAATAAGTATTAAGTCATTCAAAATATAGATTTTATACTATACACTGTTCTTTTAAATCAAACACAGTATGAGTTTTCATGAGGATATAGCTGCAAGAATAGAATCCTTAATCTAATAAAAAATAGAATTATTTTTATATCTCACTCCATGAGCTTGCTGAAGCATATCACATTTTACATTGTTACAATACAATTCGATATTAAAACACTAAGTTAACTTCATTTCCTTTAATTCGATAAAATGTATGTGAACCCAGAGGTCATTACCTTGTCAACCATCTTTTCTTAATAACGTTTTTTTTTTTCATTTTAAAGAATGAAAAATACTAACTTACTAAATTATATATTTATTTTCATAAATATAATAAGAATACAAATATAATGTATACATACTGATTATATGTATGTATGAGTATATATATACTCCTACAATATATATATATATTGAAATGAGTCCAAAAAAGAGATTATTCTTGATAGGCTTAAATACCTTTTATAATAATTTTTGGAATCTAAATTTTAATAAGTTTACTTCAACTAGTTTAATATCAACAATTACCTTAACTTGTAACATTTAATACATACCTTTATACTTTAATACTATAGAAACAGACTGGCCTTCATGCAAAGAGGAGAATACCATTGATAGCATAGCCATCAATGATATCTAGAGTCAGATTAAGCTATACAAAGCATAAAATGACCATATTTGCTGATTGTGGCCCCACATTGACTGCTGGATTCAAACCCCTACCATCCAAAGCATTTTATTTGTTTTGATGATCAACCTCAGGCACCAACCAACCATAGATTATATAGTCAGCATGCTTCAGATAACAAGTTTACAATCCAGTGCTTAAAATATCCCATGGCTAGCTTTTCTTCTCAGTTGTAAAGAGGGACCTTGGCATGTTTATCCAAAACATATAATTATTTAAAGACTAATTCACTAGTGACACAGTTACAAGAGAGAGAGTGGGAGAATTGATCAAGTGACAATAAAGCAAACCAATATTTATTTTATACACACACATATAAGTATAACATAATATAATAAAGTTTACTTGAGAAATATTAAATATTACTTTAGGCTATAGTTATGATAGTCCATTAGAGTTAATTCGCTAACACATATATGTCTAGACATTTATAATAAAGAGAAAAAAAGTATATTTACTCAGGTTTTATACTAGCACATGCCATGTTCATTTGTTCAGTTTTCTATTTGTTTCCTTTTACTAGTTGACTACCAAGTGGTTGGCCCTTTTGATTTCTATCAATGGTTTCTTGTTTCCTTTATGTTCTCCAAGTTGACAATTGGAGAGAAAGATTATTGGAAGCTCTGATCTCACAGGTCAGGCATTGGTTCCAGGTTGAGAACATATGATAGTACTGAGGACTTGAGCTCAAAGGCTAGCCGAACACTCCTACTGTTCTTTAGCACTGCCTGTTAATAAATTGGCCTTCAGTGATGAATTGGTCAAGGAATGAGCATACTGGAAACATGGACAGATTTTCCAATTACCCTTTTCTGATTGTCTTCCATTCTTTATTTTCAATAGTAATACTATCACAACAGAGCATCAATAATAGTAGCCATAGTACTTATATTCTGATGTTGCCTAATAGCCTGACTGCTTCTGCTTCCTAATTAATTTCTATTCTCTTTTATATTTCTCCTTCCCATTGTTTTATTTTATCATGACTAAGATCAAGTTTAATTAATTCTTGCATTATTCTGCTATCTAATCTCATTTCAAGATTAATTTAACTATCTCATCATTTGATGAAATAGTTTGGGTGGTTTTACTTAATTTAATTGTTAGTTCTACTTTTTCTTTTATCAGCCAGTAATCTTTTATTAATTGCATTTAAAAGTTTTTTCTTTTTAAAATTTTAACTTTTGTTTTGATTTTTTTGTTATTTTCTTTTTTTCATATATACATTTTTTTTTGTAATTTATAAATAGGGAGAGCTACTTTCAATATTTTCTTAAGAATTATTCCTCCCCCCACACACTCCAATCCTAAACTTTTACTCTATTTTTTTAAAAAAAAAAAACATTGTTGTACTTGCATAATGCGATTTTGAATTTTCAATGTCCGGTTTCAGTTTAAAATTGCCAAAAATCTATGCAGTCTGTACCTGTGATTTCCATCTTATTTTCTAGTTTCAGAAAATGTAAGTTTTATTATTATTTTTTTCATGCATCAAAGCATCGGCCGGGAAGTGAAACCACAAACCCGGGACAACTGCTTGTAAGGCAGCTGTGTTAGCCACCAATGCTTGACTGTAATAAAAATTGACAATTTTATAATTTTTCTAATCAACTAATTTGAATTTTCTTGTCTTTCTCTCACTTTTTTCCATTTTTATGGAATTATGTTTGCCCAAAAATTTACATCGGAAAAAATGCAAGATTTTACCGATCTTTCCAATCAGACTGTGTTGCCAGCGAAGCTTTAAACTAGTGAGTATTCAATTTTAAAAATATTTTTAATAATTTGATAAAAAAAATATGCAAATAATATTATTGAAACTAACACATATACTGATAAAAAAATAACTCGCGATTGTGTAAATTTATATCATGAATTATCTGCATTTTTTGGCATGGCAATGGGTCTTGCCTCCAGATGTCGAGTATATGAATTAGATGATATCTGGAATTCTAATATGAGACAAAGATAAACATATTTTGCAAATATTATGACCTGATTTAGATTTTTTTCTATGTCTTAACTGCATTTTAATAATAATAAAAATATGCCAAATGCTAAAAGTAAAGATTTTGACAGAGTATATAAACTTAGGCTGATTATATACTACTGCAATATATCAAATCCATAGAGAGATGGCAGTTGATGAAGCTATTACTAAATTTACTGGTCATAGTAGCATGAAGCAATATGAGCCCTCAAAACCTATAAAGCGATGATTCAAGTGGTGGACATATGTAGATAACCATAATTGATGTGTTCCATATGGAGTTGTATACAGGTAAGATACAGCTTCAGCTGCTGGAAAATGTCTGGGTACTGGAGGTATTTATCACAGTGAAAGTGTGATGGTGACACATCTCAAACATCACAACACTTCTGCAGGAATGTCAACTAGTGTGCCAGCTCAGTCAAGATATTTGCATTTTGTTGCAATATTATTTTAATTGTAAGCTATCATTTTATAATAATCACTTGATTTTATATATTAGGTAAATTGTATCTAATAAGATGAAGTGTTTGCCACAAGTTGACAGATAGAATAAATACTACATTGCACTACTCTAAACCACTAACTTATATACCTCATGTTTAACTCTATAATGAATTTAGCATGTCATTCACTTTTTATTTTGTTTTATCTTGTATATAGTGACTATTTTAGTAGTATTTTTTTTTTTATTAAATTACAAACTTTATTAAAGTTCTTTATTATAATACTCAAATTATATTTATTATTGATCAATATTAACTATTTGATATTAGGGATGACATATTCATTCCAAATCCCTGTATGAAAAAACACTTTGAAGGGTTACTAGAAGAAACAAAAGGTATTAATATCTTTATGCTATGAAGTGTTCAAGTGATGGATTACTTTAGGTAAGTGTTATTATATATCAATTTATTGGAAATTAAATGATGAATGCAAATAATTTATCAACAAAAGTATAGTTTTAAAATTTATGCATGAAAATTTAGAATTTATGAAATAATATGAAAACAATTTTTAGAAATATTAAAATTGTATTCTATTTTTAATTACTGTGAATATCAATGGATATATTTTTTTCAGCTTAATTACATTCTTTGGTGTTTTATGTTTCAAACAATATATATTAAGTCATTTTTGAATAATACAAACTTAAGTTATTATAAAATTTGTGGCTTAATATACGTTTTTAAATAGTCAATATGGCTGCTGTACTTTCAAATGCCTTTATTTGTGCCTCAAGACGATTCAAGAGGCATATAATTTATTAACAAAAGTATAGTTTTAAAATTTATGCATGAAAATTTAGAATTTATGAAATAATATGAAAATAATTTTTAGAAATATTAAAATTGTATTGATAAAAAATCAAGTCATATGACCTAATTTTAATAAAGCTCCTATTTACAAATGTTATATAGAGGCAGAAACCGCGGTCTGAGGTTGAGGGTATTTTTGAAGCTTCATAAGAGTTTTTTTTTTTTTTAACTTACTCTATATATAAAATTGTATTCTATTTTTAATTACTGTGAATATCAATGGATATATTTTTTCAGCTTAATTACATTCTTTGGTGTTTTATGTTTCAAACAATATTTTGAATAATACAAACTTAAGTTATTATAAAATTTGTGGCTTAATATACATTTTTAAATAGTCAATATGGCTGCTTTACTTTCAAATGCCTTTATTTGTGCCTCAAGACGATTCAAGAGGCATAAGTTTTACAATGCAATCAACAAGAATCATTACAAAGAAATTTAGGGAGTGTCGGTGCATGTCAAGCGCATCCGCACCCATACACTTGATTCAATGCATATGATTTTGAACATTCAAGTATAAATGTATGGATAGGTGAGTGTGGGATATTAATAGTTCCAGAAGTGCAGTAACACAAAATTCACCTGCCCTTCCAAACTTACACACATAAACCCAATTTCTTATGCTGAAATTATTGTTCACAAAACTGTCCAATTATACATGTCCATTTCTCCATTAGTTATTTAGTGACAAAAATGTTGTTATATTAACAGCAATGTTACACGTTCAGAACACTTCTATTAGTGTCTCATTATTATTTGGGGCCATAGCTTGAAAGAAACAAGGCAACCGCTTCAGTTTCAGTGGGAATATTGTCCTTGGATTGTCTAATTGTACAAGTCTATTTCACCATTTGAGCATTCCCAGTACTGTTATAAATGAGAAGGTGTTTGGATTGTCGTAGTCTATTTCACCATTAAAGCACTCCCAGTTTTGTTAAAAATGGCTTTATAGGTATATATGCTTATTTCTTGGTTTGCATGGCATACCACTTGTAGAGCAGTCACTTTCCCTTCTATCTATTCCTAATCTTTTATTAATTTGTTCAGGCTTAACTACCTTCATTTCCTAGGATTTATCATCGTGATATATTAGTGCTCTTTGGGCTGTTATAATTTCTAATTACTAATATATCAATTTATTTATCATGTAAGGTAAGCACTACACTAGGCAAGGCATGGCCCTAGTTTGATCTGGTTCCATGTCTGATCGGTTAGCCATGGCTGGCATGTCCTCTTGTCATGGTCCTTGGCGTCATTTAACAATTTGAAGTATAATACCTCAATATTGTAATCAATACCCTTTTCAAAAGTTACCTTATTTCGTGCCAACCAGATGACAAAGTTAACATAAGTTGCCAATCTAACACTGCCAAAGGAGCCCTTTTTAAAAGCTTTCACCATATCCACCCAGGCCCAGTCTTTATCTGTGGTCTTTTGCAATGTCAGGTAGCATAGTTTATTCCAGGTCTCACATTCCTGAAGAATGTGGGAAATTGTTTCATCGGTTTTCTTGCACAGAGGGCATATCGGATCCATTTTATACCTCCGCTTGTGGTGGAGGAATGCAGCCATTGGTAGGGCCTCAAGGTTAACTTTAATTATAAAGTCTACTTATTTCGCCTCCAGCTTCCAGAACTTTGTTAACCCTGCAAGCCGCTTGATCCCTAGCTGAAGTCTGGTCTTAGTGATGGGACTGCTACCATTGATTAGAGCATGGGTGTCCCAATAGGAAAGCTTGCCATTGAAAAGGGAATTGGACATTGTTACATTTTTAGTCACGAGTGTGACCTGTTGCTGTAATCAAATGTTACCCTTTCTTGGGAGGGGGCGGTCAGTGGGTTCAACCTCATTTATTGGTAGGGGGCTTTCCATTTTTTGGATTATCCTGAAATAGTTTGGTTAAAATATTGTCGGATTTCGGGATTAAGAAGGTGTTGATTGAATGGAGTCCGAGTCCATTTTGTGATTTAGGCCTTTGAAGGGAGTTGAGGCCAATTACTGCTGTTCTCACGCCCCAGCAAAGCCTCCTACATTGAGTCTCCACCTTTTTTATAAAGGTCTTAGTAGGGGAAAAACCAGCCAGAAAATAAGTGATTTTGGGTAGCACAGCTGCATTTAATAGTGCAACCTTCCCCAACAAGGAGAGTGGGACCTTGGTTAGGGATGTCACTGTGTTCTTAACCTTTGTGAGAATATTTTCCTCCAGCTCCCTTCTCATGACACTAGGAGGGGAGGCCAGGCTAAAGCCGAAAAACTTCTAGGGGGGGGGTGCTCGGAATCTCCCCGGGATCTGTTTTCCAGTTCTGATCGACCACATAGCCGATTTTGCCTCATTAACTCTTAGACCTGATTCGGAACCAAATTGATCCAAGAGCTCCTTCAGCCTACCAACCTCATCCTGTGACGAGAGAAACACAGTCACATCATCCATGTAGGATACGTGGCAGACCCTTTCTCTCAGCAAAGGGATGGCAATTCCCTTAATGGATGCCTCAATGCGTAACAGCAATGGGTTGAGGTAAGCCGTGAAGAGGAGTGCACTCAGTGGCGAGCCCTGTGGTATTGAAACAGAGGGCTGAAATCCTGGAGCCACTCGGCCATCCAGTGAGAGAAAGATTTCTCTATTCTGTAGAAGATTCTCGATCATTTGGAGATATGCCTGGGGCACTTGGAGTTTCTCCAGTATACTGAGTAACACATTGATCTGCACACAGTCAAAAGCACCGGCAAAGTCGAGTTGGACCACAAGTGGCCAGACCATTTTATTCCTGCGTACATGATCCACTATGAGGCAAAACCGACTGATGGCTTCTGCAGTCGAGCTCCCCTTCTTTGCAAATTGGAAGGCTGACAATTTATCAATAATGATCTTCTGTATGTCTTCTTTGATGAGGTTTTCGACTGTTTTTATCAGTAGTGGAATCATGGAAATAGGTCGCAGATTCCCCAGCTCACATGGCCCTTGGGGTTTTTTGAGGAGGGGGACCATTGTGATGGGGTAAATTCCACTAATTTCCCGACTGCCATCAGCCAGTATAT
The DNA here is from genome assembly GCA_028023455.1 of Epiperipatus broadwayi. Lineage (NCBI taxonomy): Eukaryota > Metazoa > Onychophora > Udeonychophora > Euonychophora > Peripatidae > Epiperipatus > Epiperipatus broadwayi. The sequence goes on along the minus strand of JAQFVV010000056.1, from coordinate 1,329,218 downwards.
CCACCAATCTTCTTAACAATCGGTATTGTGAAGGAGCTCAGGTGCAGCAGAAGGAATTTTGGGATTCCATGCAGCCCAGAATGTGTGCCATCAGAAAAGGCTCTAAGCGTTGCCAGGATTCTGGCCTCAGTTATTTTGTGTGGTATATTTGCCATGGAGAATGTTCTCCTAATTCTGTTAACACCACTGGGATTAAATTTTTTAATGTAATGCTTTGATAACAAAAAGGTTAATCTTAATTCTAAACATATATAAAATAAACCATCTTGGATCAGTTATTTTAACATGCCATACTAAAAATGATTTTACTAAGCATTTGCTTCTGGAAAATGGCTATTCTTGAATTCTGTAAGTGAATAAACAACACCTCTGTAAAACTTTGGACCAAATAAATGCACAAAATAAAGAAATGCAATTTTTTGTTTTAAACATGAAATTTGTTAAATTGTTTCAAGGATTGCTGGTGATTTTACTTACTAAAGGATAAAAACAACTTAATTTGGATATACTCTACCATGAAACACCTGCCAAATGGTTTATTTTGAAAATAAAACTTATTGCATCATCCTTTGTATTTCCTTTAAATAGAGATGCCAAAGGATTATCATATATTCACATTATCAGAAAATCTCCTAATAGACAAAATCATGGAAGGTTTATGTTCATGAAGTTAAGGACTTAAAAAAAAACTTTAAATTTATAGAATATGTATAAAAATATTATTTACCTTTTCATTTTTAATAAAAGAAAAATCTTCATTATAGCAGCTAATAAAGAGATGGGAAATCAAAAATTGAACACAGGTATTTGATGAGGACACTTCTGATTATATTTGATATCATTACACTATTTTTATGCATGTTTTATTATTAGTTAGAATGTTTGCAAAAATTTTATAGTTAAAATTAATATTTATGATTATTTATATAATGTCATATCTTATTGATCTTTATGATAATAATTCCACTCTGTATTGCACTGAGATATTAATTATATAATGATAAAATTTTTAAAAATAGAGTTAAGATTCTTGTTATCCTATGATGCTTTGTAAGCACTGACAATTATGTGTGCAGTGAATCTTTACATTTTGTAGTGTAGTAGAGGAAATAAGCTCATAACTTTATATTTATTGTAATGCTACATGTACAGTGGTTTCTTGTATTTTGTAATGTACAGTCATTCAGTAGAGAAAATAAGCTCTTGATGACATTATCTTATTGTAATGCTACAAGTACAGTAAAATATAATAATAATGTATTTTTGATACAATGCCAAATAACCAAATAAAATATAATATTCTATATATCTTCTATTTTATTTGATGTTAGTTTAAACAATCTTCTTTTAATGTATGACTTACTTAATAATATGTAAAATTACAATCACATATTATATTTATGTAGTTAGGTTTAAGTATTATAGTTTTTATCTTCCAAGTATGAGAAAATATTTGCTTATATTTTTACTATTATAATTATCATTTCACAAATAAAGCTTACTTTATGTTTATTAAGTTTATTTTGACTTTTGTAATTTTTCTTTGCATTTTTGCATCATCATCTTATTGGTAATTAAAAGTAACATAGTATCTTTATATCTTAGCTTACAACATGGTATCTTAAAAGTATTTTATAACATAAATCATTTGATTATAGTTACTATTATTTATGTTAAGAATATTTAATAATAATAACAAATTGATGAAAGACAGCCTGGTCAATTAATCCTTATTGTTATCATGCATAACATAATGCTATTGATGTTAGTGTTATTATTTACATGTACATCTTTGCCTATAATTTAAAATGGAAGCTTATTTAATATAGGATATAGTTAGGTACAATAAAAGATACTCTTTGTTATCCAGCTAAATTTATTAAACCTATTTATAACTATTGGTTATGAATTAAAACTGTGAAATACTGTTAAATATTTATTATTTATTTTAGTGTAAAACTCTAAGAAAGTATATGATAACTTGCTAGCTATCTTTTTGATACTATTACAATATATTTTCAAATTATATTCATATCTTGGTGCATCTTTCATCTTAGCTCAATCATATTACAACCATCCGTCAGCCCAAAATTATATAAATGTTTTATCTAATTTGAATATCATTTGAAAAGGTTTCATTTGTTATTAGATAAAACCATAGTCATGAGAGAATTTCAGTATAATTTTATTTTTTAGCTGATGTTCAAATGATACATTATTTTTATGTATAAGTATATATAATGCATTCCTCTTTTTTTAAAGAACTTTTTAAAGCTTTTATTAAGTATTACCATTAATTTGGAATAATTTAGAATACTGGAGAAAGGCAAACATAAGAATTTAAATTCCTGGACCAATTCACTATTAAATAAAAAAAAAAATATTGCAGACAACCTGTCATATTAGTGCCCAAACAGCATATGATGTGATTATTTATTGTAGCATTTATTGAAAAGTAACATTTTTGATAAAGAAAAAGCTGCAGTTGTATTTTATTTATCAATAACTTTAAAGGTTTTATATCATTCTAATAACATTAACTTGAATTAGCCATGACATATGATATTTAATTAATTTTCCAATGTCCTTTAGAGTGAATTTTAGGAAAATATTATGATGACATAGGTAATAGTTAATTGCTATGAGAGTTCTGTTTGCAGGAAGTTCCAAGATTTTATTGCTTAATTGGTTTTTAGTGCTTAAGGTGTTAGGCTTCAATTAATTACTATGTTTTTAGAGTAATTTTCAAAAAATAAATAAGATATAATTTATATAATGGTAAATCTGGATTAGCATGATAAAGTATATTAAGTTTTCTTCAAATATCTAATTTTATTTTCCTATGATCACTATGAATACTGTGCCCCGAAGCATGCTTATTACAGTTCTGAGTAATTTAGCACAGTAATAGATAAAGTTCCTTGATAAAAATTCAATCATACTGTAATGGGCACATACATTGTTATATTATTATTTTTATTAAACATGAAATTAAAATAAAAAATTCGCATTTAAAAACTTCTTGTTTTTTAAGACATAAAAAAAATTGAAAATTAATTCTATCTTAAACTCGTATATATATAAAATCGCACAGATGAGAAATTAAAAAAAGAAACTTTATTAAAAAAAAAGAAAAAGTATTTTAAAACTAAATTGTCAGTAAAGATTTAAAGATAAAAATATATCTAAGTTTGTACAAAACAAATTAATTAATATTATTGAAAAAATGGAAATGATTATTTTAATTAGTTCAGGTGAACTAGCCCTTGGGCATTTAAATGTATAAGCAACGGTCAGATAGGAAAACAATTAAAATTAAAAGTTTCCTGACATTTCCAACTTTATTTTGTGAGAAGAGTGATAAGACGCACTTGTCGCTCTCTCTCACTTATGTTAAAAATGAAATGACTGTGATACCGAAATGGAATCAGCTAAGGCTACCTCCAGAAGAACCAGGAGCTCTTCTACTGTAAGGTGTAAACGGAAAAATTTTAATACAAATAATTAAGAACTTTAAAGATTTAACAAGCTAAACATAATTGTTTTTTTTTTTAAATGAACTTTAATCTGACTTTCCAAATTAATAATTAATGTTTAAATTTTATATATTTAAGTTTGCTAAAAAAATCATTTCCATTTTCTTTTTTTTATTATTATTATTTTTTGTATTGTATAAATTACTAAATGCATTAAATTTAAGTTGGGCATAGATGCTTGCATAGATTCGTTCACATTTATTAATGTTTTTGTTTTCATATTTGATTAAAATATATAGACATTCGGTAAATAATGCTATCTTACATTGAATATCTAAAATGTATTTATTCGGATGTCTTTTTAGTTATTGGTGTTAATGCGGCATCTTATGATGAATGCCATTGGGTTTCTTATAAATTCCCTATGCAGTTACATCAATGACTTTATGTTTTGATCATTTATGTTTATTTTGAAATGTTTTTGAGTGTGTAAACTATGTAATCGATCTATGCTCAACATTAAAAAACAAACTTATATAAAATTCATCTGTGCGAATTTATATAAATGTTAAATTTAAGTCGGGCATGAATGGCTATATAAATTTGTAAAGTTATATTAGGGAAGGGTAATCTTAGGTTATTCGCTCTGTAGTTGAATTAGGTCAATGGATTGGATATATTGGTGTAATTAGTAGATGTAGTACAAGATTCGCTATGGGCAGAATCGCTTTATACGCCGCACACCCCCTGTTTGCCTATTGGAAGGGATAATAAGATGGAGACCATGGTCCCTTCCTATGGAGTTTTTTTTATTGCTCTTCTCGTCAGATAGATGTAGTATTCCTATCTGGACAAGAGTCAATTTCTTCTCTTAACCTATATTTGTGCTGCCGTATTCATGTTACATTGAATACATCAATGTATCAGATGGATTGACGCTGGTTTGACTGCGAACTTTTGGCCTAAGGTTAAATAAGGATAGAATATTTTCTTTTCAAATGCAAATCTATGTAGTTTATTCATACTCGACAATCTTAAAATAAATATAAATTTCATCTGTGTGGATGATTTAAAATTTTAAAATAATAATGTTATTCCTCAAAATTTAAAATGATTCAAAATTTATATGTGTGTAAATAAATGTTTGTGTGTTAATTACTGGCAGTGGCTTTTATTTTTTATATTTAACTTCAAATTAAACAAGTTATATATTATTATCTCTGCATCTCCACTGAGCTAGTGACAATGGGCTAACGGTCTAAATATTTAAATAAAGTGGAATCTTAACAGCACGTATCTGCCTACTTTATAAATTTTCTAGGTTCAAATGCCTAGATGTAGTGCAGATGCGGTAAGGCTGCTTCCTCCACTTTCTTTCGGATCATTATAATACATAGATGATCAAATATCTTATGATTCTATTTTCACTTATGCAATAAATAGTAAATTGATTGATGTGAGGGTTATAAATTCCTGGATCAATGTTCAATATATCTTATGATTCTATGAACAATAATCTTTCAGCTATTTTCACTTATGCAATAAATAGTAAAGTGATTGATGTGAGGGTTATAAATTCCTGGATCAATGTTCAATATATCTCTTCAGATGCTTAAATGTCATATTATCTGTGAGTTGCTAATCATATACATATATTTTTTTTTAAAATGAGGAATGCTTTACACAATGAAATGAATTAAATGAGAATACATATAATCCAGTGCTATCATGTCTTGGCACATTAAAAAATTATCAATAAATCATAAGCATTTTGACGTGCATCCAGTTTCATGACTGCAGTATTTGAATTCAACTGTTTATGATTGGTTACTGAAAAGTTAGTACTTTAGTCTCATTTCAACAATGTGTCTTGTATCCTTGAGTTCAATAATGCATGAGTAATTTCTAATAAAGTCTTGTAAATTCTATTAGTTATAACTTAATGGGCATGGGTTTATTTTGAAGAAGGAAAAGTACTATCTGGTATCAGTGATTTTTAGAGAAATTATTGTATGTGTCGAAATTTTGAAAAACTGACAGAGCTATAATAAAACATATCCAACATAGTGAATCATGTATGACTTCAACAAAATGTCTATGCTATGCATCTATTTCATTTTAATCATCATAGAAAATGTCAAAACTGGGCACTATGTAAATCAATGAAATATATTAGGAGCTGAAGTTTTCAAGATTGACTCCATTCAATTTAAATTAATTGAATTGAGGTAGTAAATACTCAATCTGCCATTATGGTGCTAAAATGTCATGTGATCTCCTTCAATCACCAATGATATGATTGTTTTAATAAAAAAAAATAATTTTGCTATAATTTCAATATCTGCAGACTTTTTAAAAAATATTTGATTTATGCAGATAATCTGAGAAAATCTGAAATATAGGCATATTATCATATGGATCAGTATTTCAGATTATGCTAAAAATTGAGAAGGAATCTATTAAATTCCAGTGAAATATTTCCTTCCAGAATTGATTACGTTAATAAATATATATTTTTTGCACATAGTCTATTTTGAATTTGTCTGCAAATGAAAATTTATTTATTTTTCCTAAAATATTTCAATTAAAAATATGCTTCTACTTAATTTGTGAGTTATTTTTAAATAAATAGTCATCTATGTGAGCAACAAGACAAGCTAATCTTAGAAGAATCTTTTTTCTTTTGTATAAAAGAAAAATATAAAACAACCCTCATATTTTCTCCTTGTATGATTTAGTGCAGCAGTATAACAACAAACTAAAGAGCAAATGCTACTGGACTGAAACCCAATCTGTCATTTCTGATACTCAAGTATCTCATGGTACATATTTGATTATTAAATTACATAGCATCATCTGAGTTATCAATGAAAAAGTCTATCTTAACAAATAGTTTATCAGAATTCATAGCAATGATCAAAGTGTGAAGTATGGATGTATCTGAGGTATGATATATAGGTAAGTATAATTAGTGAGTTTTTTCCATTTTATATTCTCTTCCTTTCTTGCTGTTGCCTCTACAAATAAATGTGAGTTATCAATAAAAAGTCTATCTGAACAAATAGTTCACCAGAATTCACAGTAATGATCGAAGTGTAAAATATGATAAAATTATCATAAATATATCTGAGGTATGATATATTGGTAAGTATATTTTTTTCCATTTTATATTCTCTTTCTTTCTTGCTGTTGCCTCTGTAAATAACTGTGATAAGTCTGAAAAAAATTACAGTGATAAGACAATTATTAAAAGTTGTATCTAACAAAAAAATTGTCAGAGAATAATGGATATTACTATTTCAAAATGTTTTTGATATATCTTTCTTAAGTATAGTGACAGCCTTAAGATCAGCATAATACTCTTTTACCATTATTATTTATAAAATACATTTGCAACTTCACATTTTTAAACATTATATATAATTACTTGAAACTAGAACACAGAAAAGAAATGCTATTAATTAACCCTCAAGTCATTTCAAATTGATAACTAAAATTGACAAATACTATTTATTGATTTTACTCACTACTATTCCTTAAATTATAATTTTAAACACAATCATGAATGACATAATTTACATTAACTCATTCGACCTAGTATCATAATGAATTACATTTAGCATCAAGCATATCCATGTACGACAAAGAATGAAAATATATAATTAAAAAATGATGCTAGTATTAATTCAATTTGTAAAAAATAAATACATTGAAATAAAATAGATTGTGATCACAATAAACTATAATTGTAAAAAAAATTAGAAATTTAATGATGAATATTGATCAGCTGATTAGTTTGCTGAGCAGAGCCTACTTTTTTCAATATTCCCTAATTTTTGTCTTCTAGTAATTTATTATAAAATATTGTTATATTTTACAATATATGCATATAATATCAATAATTATGCACTTTTAATGCTCATTAAAGAAGTTATATTTATTAATAATTTATCTAAAGCTTAGCGCTTTCAAAGCTCCATGGCTTCATACTCATAGCTGTGTGCGGTTGATATACAATGACAAGTTTGCGACTGAATAACGAAAATATGTAAATACATACTACTCAATACTGAAGCTGGAAATATAGTACAAATTTCTGCTTCACCTAGTGCCAATGTCATCAGCACTAGTCTGGGTTTGAACCCAATCCTTATTAACTGACACCCATCTCATATTAGGTGGTAGAATATTTTAAGCAATATTATAATCTTTTATATTTCATTAATCTTATTTTATAATTAAAACTAACCTTTTTATATTAGTTTATTATTTTATATTTGTAAAAATATATACTATGTTTATTTTATTAAATTGAATTGAATCCTTGATATCTATAAAATGTTACAAATATTTCAAATTCTTTATTCAAGTTCATTTTCTTCAATTAAATCAGTTGGTAACATTTTATATTTATCTTTTAATCAATGTACATTTGAGAATCAATTATTTAAACAATGTAAGATTTGTATGAAATGTTTTGTAAATTTCTATTTAGGTTTATATCAAATATAAGTTTGAAAGTCATTGTACCAAATTCCTAAAATTTTTCTGAATAAAATCTACATTTTTGTTAATCTAAACCTTAATTAAATAGATTTTGTTAGTACAATGACTGATAAACTTAATATGCTTGTTGTTGTTTTGTAATTAGCAAATCAACCCTTGGGGCATGTTCATGCAGAATTATAGATTTCCCTCCAAAGCAGGCAACAACCTCAGAGAAACATTTAGAGTGATTGCAATTGGCAGTTGTCACTGTAGATTCAATCCTATAGATAAAGACCAGAACATATAAATAGTGGAAAATTTGATAAGGAGGATTAATTAATTATTTGTTAAGTTTTATCTGAAGATAGTAGTTTAGAGATATAGTACATCATGCCTACAGAATGACTGGCTAAAAGATCAACCATTGCTTTCCGGAGCTCTGTCCCACCAGCTCATCAATACCTTTCCAGTGCTTTCAACATCTAGCCGGAGTCTGTCTGTGTCAAAGAAGCCTGCAAATGATCTGACTGTATAAATGATTTCAAGCCATGGAATGCCTACTGATTGATTCTGAGGTAACGTCCAATTCGCCTCAAGCCATTGATTCTATCTTACTTGTTTTCCAAATCAATATTAATTTATATTTTATATATATATGTAATGTTTATATGGCTTGGTTTAAAATGCGTATTTTAATTTGTCTCTTAAATTTAAAATATCAATTCTTCTAAAAAATCTCATATTATTTTGATGTGGCAAAATTTAAATTAATTTTTGGTTTATTTAGAATATTTGACTTACTGAAATTTCCAAGTACAAAACTCAATGAGAAACTAATTTTAAATCCTCTCCCTCTTATTTTTTTTTACTTAAAAATCATTACAGGTGACTTACTTCCCATAAATTAATTAATAGAAAGCTCGTTTAGTTTTGTATATCATTATAAATTTATTTTGAATGATTTATTTTAAAAGTATCTTACTATTACCTCCAATTTAAAATAGCCCTGTAATTATTTCTGAAAGAATAAATAATTTTAATGAATCAATTAAGTAAAATTTATCATAGAATTTTCTCAGTATATATTTCATACATATATTTCATTTGTCAGAAAAATATTAAAATTATGATTTACAATTTATTAGTTTGATATTCAATGCCTGTCTATGTTAATTAAAAACAGTCTTATTTTGTAATCTTTGATAAACTATTTAAGAACTTATTAATAAATGAAATATTTGTGAAGTGTGGAAAACAATTTATATTTTAGTTAATTATTTTTTTAAATATATATATTATATTTATGATTCATTCATTAGTGGACTAAGATTTGTGGGGACTTTTTATCGACATCAGGGAACTGATTATTTTAATCAGGAATTCATTGATTAATTTTGTTAGTGATACACTATCTATCTATCTCTCTCTCTCTCTATCTATCTATCTATCTCTCTATCTATCTATATATATTATATCTATATATCTATCTATATATATATATATATATATATGTCTAAGGCATTAATGTTTTTTTTTTTATATCTACAACCATTCATTTATTATTTTGCTTGCTACTTACTCATCAGGACCTTCGGAAATTTAACTATGAACAATCCAATCTTTCACACTCCCTCAAAGTAGACGTAATTCATACCAAGGGATCCATTTTTGGGAATTGCCATTTAAGATGTGTATGGAAAGTCCAGCACATCAAAATATTATTATGATTATTTAGAGATATGCTTTGGCTGGAGGGCCAGCATTTCTCATCATCTAGTTGCATTTACTAGGAATTTCCTTTAGCAAAGCCACCCAGAGGTTCATAACAGACCTCATTTATTTTTGTTGTAATCTATGATAGCATACTGCCTTCTTCATCATTATATCTTTATTTAGCAAACCTGAAATGCTCTCTGCCATGATGACCCGTCCTTCACAAACAAATTTCGTAATTAATTAAATCTGACTGTATAATTGTCAATTATTTATTTAAGAACTATTTTGCTTCCCACACTCATTATATACAAATGATTTTAAATGTATTAGTGTTTTAAATGCCCAACTTTCATGTCTTGTAATATATATATAAAACAGATTTATTTGTAATATCTTGAAGAGGGCTAATAATATTTTATTGCAGATTGGTTTTGGCTGACCAATTAACAAACCTATATATTGTTTGTCAAAGCCGCATCAAACCGAATTAAAAAACAAAAAAACCAAGTTGTATAAACAAAGACTTAACTTATTTTGTACTAAATTCCTTAATAAATTCCTATAATATTGTTATTTAAATAAGCTTAGTTTGTCATCACTCCCAATCTCTAAGGTTAATTACTGTATTTGTTTATAATATTTATTTGATGTAAATTCACTTCTTTATAATGTTGCCATAAAGAATTATCATTATTACGGTTCAAACCATTAGTAATCGATCAAATCATATCTGTACTGTTCTGCAATCATCAGAATCCATTAAATCATTAAATTTTCATATAAACCCTTTTATTATTTTGAGTCTCCATGTGAACCATGACCTCCAGCTGGGACGGAATAAAACCAAGCACTGCTAGTGTCATCACAAACGTTATCCATTAGTCAGAGAGGCAATAGTTTAGGCAAATAGGTTAGGATTCATCCTTGTCCTGACATATGTATCTTGTGCATGGTTGGATTCAAGATACTTTTCCTTGGATTATTGGTCTTGTTGAATGAATACACGATTTTGACTGGCACAATACTAAATAACTATATTAAGGTTTCAGGCCAAGTTAAATAAAGTAATTAGGCAACAAATTGTTGCAATAAAATAATAACAATTGATCATTGCCAACAGCCTGCTAATTACCCTCCCCCCAATTATTTTAATTTAGCATCTCAACATGAAAGCGGCAGCAAAAAATTTAATATAACAAGAATATTTTATTCATACCAACTGTTAAATAGAAGATAATGAATTCCAAATAAACCCTACCTGAAAATAAATTTTTAAAATATATAGATTTATTTTTACCAAGTGGAACTTATGAAAGTTAAGTTCCTTTAGCTCTTAATTTTAATCTTTCAAAGAAAATTGAAGTGATAATTCGAAGCATTCTGGAGTTTAGACAAGATCTTGAATACATCATTAAAGCTTGTAGAATTACCTTTTTTAATTCTTTCTCTCACTTTTTTAAAACATAAGTGCAATGAAGCAAAAATTCCTTATGCCAACAATAAGATAGGAAATATCAAAAGAGCACATTAACCTACAATTTATTTATACTTTTAAAAAGAAATTCTATTTAATCAATGAAAAAAATCGAGATCAAATGAATGTAATACGATATATATATATGTGTGTGCATGATGTAAATCCCAATCTTATTCCCATATTTTCATTGAAAACACAAATTTTATTTTACAACTTAAATGAGTTTATTCACTCATAATAATATATATTTTAGTAATAATAATTAGTAGTTTGATGACTGGTTAATTGAAACAGATAAAACTAAATTCCATTTCCACGATTTATTAAAAGTCTTAATTTTAATAACTATTCGCTTCCTTCACAGTAGTCATTTAATTCCCATAATTTCAAACGGTCGTTCACTAGCAATTGTAATAAGTACTTTGCTACTTACTTCTACCTAAAGTCAGTCTAATTGAATTTGATAGAATCTCTTTTCTATTGGTATAACTGGTCTACAATACACTAGAAGTTTTCACTCTACTCTTCGAGTTTCACTAGTCTACTTTTCACTTTACTTTTGCCTCCTTCTCCCTTTCATTAGAAGTTTTATAGACAATTTTAATACTTCTGCTAATTTGCATATTGTTAAGAATTAATGCTATGCAAATTAGAATAGGTGTCTGCTTCTTTCTGCTTATAATTATTTCTAGAGTCCTCGATGTTGATTTATAGATTACAAAAAGACATTTGATTCTACAAACATTACACATGCAGAAAGTTTAGGATCATTAAGAAATTCTGAAGTATATATATCAAAATGCAATAACAATGCATTAGATTACAAGCTGATAGTTAGGAAATTAACACAGAGAAAGTTGTATAGCAGTGTAATTCCATATTTCAAAAAAATTTTTACAGCTGTTTTACAACAAATATTTTGTGGATTAAAATGGACAGTTAATAAAGTAAAAGTCAATTATTTGTATCACATAGATTTTGCAAATAATGAAGTAGTTTTTGTAAATAATACTTAGAGCTTCAAGAAATGTTGCAAGAATTATCAAACAAAAGTAAAAAACTAGAACTAAAAATAAACACTAAAAATATTAAAGTAATGTTAATGGGTTTTCGCAGAAAAAAATATATTGTTAATCTATGAATTAGAAGTTAACAACTATAAATAACTTGGTCAGATTATTAGTACAGATCATAGAAATTTCATTATAAATGATTAGTTGTGAGATTTAAAACATCTTGCCTCGATAAACATGTACAACATATGTATACTTGTATATTACACAGGATATTAACTACAATTACTGTATATATATATATATGAAAACCAAAAACAAGTTTTATATACGTAAAAACCTGCTATCGCTTGTATTAATGATCAATAGATGGAGCTTTACCAAGACCTCCAAACAAGCGTATTTGTTTACATAAACGTCAGAGTCAATATTCACTGTCTCTTTCATTTTGTTCCACCCTCAGATCAGCTGATTTCAAGCTGATTTGTTCTCATCAGTGAGGGATAGAAGTTAGAAACTAGACCTAAATATTAATTCCAAACGTTTATGCAAAACGTTTCTATCAGTTTGTAAGCATGAATTTTTTGGACACCTAAATGTCTTCAAACTCAGCCTATCAAACTAGATATCTATTTTTATATACGTAAAAACCTGCTATCGCTTGTATTAATGATCAATAGATGGAGCTTTACCAAGACCTCCAAAGAAGCATATTTGTTTACATAAACGTCAGAGTCAATATTCACTGTCTCTTTCATTTTGCTCCACCCTCAGATCAGCTGATTTCAAGCTGATTTGCTCTCATCAGTAAGGGATAGAAGTTAGAAACTAGACTTAAATATTAACTCCAAGCGTTTATGCAAAATGTTTCTATCAGTTTGCAAGCATGAATTTTTTAGACACTTAAATGTCTTCAAACTCAGCCTATCAAACTAGATAGCTATATGGGTCTGATATCAGTTCAAATTCTCCACATAGTGAAAGCTTCTGCAATCTATATCATTGCAAGAAAACTTTAAAGGTACATTTATGAAAAACAAAAACAAGTTTTATATACGTAAAAACCTGCTATCGCTTGTATTAATGATCAATAGATGGAGCTTTACCAAGACCTCCAAACAAGCGTATTTGTTTACATAAATGTCAGAGTCAATATTCACTGTCTCTTTCATTTTGCTCCACCTTCAGATCAGCTGATTTCCAGCTGATTTGCTCTCATCACTGAGGGATAGAAGTTAGAAACTAGACCTAAATATTAACTCCAAGCGTTTATGCAAAACGTTTCTATCAGTTTGCAAGCATGAATTTTTTAGACACCTAAATGTTTTCAAACTCAGCCTATCAAACTAGATAGCTATATGGGTCTGATATCAGTTCAGATTGTCCACATAGTGAAAGCTTCTGCAATCTATATCATTGCAAGAAAACTTTAAAGGTACATTTATGAAAAACAAAAACAAGTTTTATATACTTAAAAACCTGCTATCGCTTGTATTAATGATCAATAGATGGAGCTTTACCAAGACCTCCAAACAAGCGTATTTGTTTACATAAATGTCAGAGTCAATATATATATCATCTAGTTTTTAGATATGTAGATCTATGCATATTTTAATATATCATAACATAAAAAGTAGATGTATACATTTACAGTGACAGTTCAAGCAAAACTTGTCTGTTTCCATTTCTATCATATATAAATTCAATGCTCACTTTACTATAAATTGTCACTGAATATTTATATAGATATGTATACATTAATATTTATAAAAACAATATATATTTCAAAAATAGCAGGATAAAAAAAGTGTGTGCTATTACCTACTAATTTACACCAATGGTTTTTAACTGTTTTTAGTTTAGCAACCCCCTTTCAAATTTAAAAATTTCCAATGACCCCCAGCACATTATATGAAGTTTATATTTTATTATATAAATGTAATAAACCACCTTTGAAAAAATATGTGTAAATAATCACAAGAATGAAAAATTTAATAAAAGTGACTGCAGTACTTAGAACATTGCAAAAAACAAAAAACATAAAAAAAAAAAACGAAAAAAACAACAATATTAACAATACATTAAAATTAAATTTAATGTGATGGATGAGCATGCCTATTTAGGCACAATAAAAGTAATCTTGGTTCAATTTTTGGCAATGCAGATCTCACAGTGTTTTCAATACTGGTAAAACAATTTCACTATTTAGTTTTTATGTTCACCATTAATGAAAATGTGTTTCACACAAGTAAGTAATAGCAAATGACAAAAAATTACTATTGCCAATTCAGACAATAATGGATAATCTGTCTTTATTGTGAGCCAAAAAGAATTTATTGACAGTTTACTAAAATCGTTTTTTAAGTATCAAATCAGAACAGAGATCAGTAAATTCTTTTTCCACATTTATAGGCAAATGTTTTACTTGTTCCATTTCTATTAGAAATGGATTTTGAACCCAAGGGAACTGTTATCTGATGATAAATATGTATCAATTTTTTGTATAAACATGACAAATGCTCAATAATGCTTTTTTTAAATTGAATTATTATCAAAATAATTTTCACTAATAAAATAATTTGTACTTGAAAACATTTTGAATGTGCCATTCTACACACTTGACTTCCATATGGTTATATAAAATTTAAATGTTTGTATTCTCACCTTGAAGAGACATGTTTAGTTCATTTAATTTCTCAAATATATCAGACAAATAATGCAATTTACAAACCCAAGCTTCATTGTGAAAGAGATTAGAAAGATCACATTTTTTTCCTGATACAAATATAATAATTTTATCTTTCAGCTGTACTAGTCATTTTAAACCTTGTTCCTTTGATAATCACCTAACTTCTGTATGGAATAATCCATAGCTTTTCCCTTTGATAACCACCTAACTTCTGTATGGAATAATCTGACTCCATAACTTTGCATAAAATTGTAAATAATCTACAATTTAATGCTACCATATTTTGTAAAATTGATAATTTTTATGGCATATTGTAACACCAGACTGAGATCAGTAGATAGGTTTTTATCTACTAATGCTTCACGATGGATCATACAATGGGTAAAAACCATTTGCTCATTCTTCATATATTTAACTTTTTCGAAAAATCCTACATGCTGATTCTTCATCGCTGCTGTTCCATGAGTTCATACACTAATACAGTTGTTTCAATTCAATCCTTCTTCCTTGAAAAAATCATTTACTTTTAAAAATTATCTTTGCCTGTTGTACAACAAACAGATCATTGTCCAATAAAACAATAAATCTTTATGTATATTACCATCATAACAGTATCTAATATACATTAAGAATTGAGGCAAATTTCAAATGACTGTCAACTAATCCAGCTGAATTAAAAATTTTGGCTTTCTTTGATTTTCTGAATAGGTTGCTGAAATTGGTTGGTAATTTCCAAAATTCTTTTAGTTACTGTATCATTAGAAAGAGGAATTTTCTTTCATTCAACTGGATACTTTTTTCCATGAATAGTTTGTTATTTACACTACAGCAGGTAAAACCAGTTCTTCCCCAGATGGTTTTGCAATTAAATATTATCCTTGATAAGATGCCAGCATGAATTTTTCCTGAATGGAAATATATTTTTTTAATAAACTTGTACTTTGACTTGATGAATTTAATATATTCTATAGGCTTTCTTGAATAAACAGCATGCTTTGTTTCCAAATGTTTTTTTTCTAATTTTGCAGGCTTCACACTATCGGCTGCTGAAGTTTTATTGTATAATAAGCATAAAGGTAGTTGCTCATTATAGTAACTGGCAGAAAATGTAAATCCAAATTGTAAATATGATTCATTGTACATCCTCTTTTTTAATGAGATGTTGGGCTCATTTTTTAATTTTTACTGCTTTCTTCTTCAGCAATAACTTCTGTCTCTATACTGACATGGTTCCTCTTTAACCATTTATTCATATTTAGTAATAATATTCTGAAATAAGTATACATAATTTATAAAAAAATAATTATGAATGATAAACAGGTTCTTTATAATATTTTCATGAAAGTTTAAGAAAATGCACTATGTGAACACTACTATATTTTTACATAACTCAACTTTTAAATGTCAATTTTGATCAACAAGTTTAATGAATATTGTTGAATAAATATAAAATGAAAGTGAGGAAATAATTTATTGATTATTTCATGATATGAGCACTAGATAAAAATATAAAATATATCTTTCAACAAACATATACAAATAAGCTAAATTCAACATATAGACACCACCCTACTTACGAATGAGTTATGTTTCAAAATAGGTCAACGAGCATGTCACTAAAGTGACACTAGTGGGTGGAAAAACATTAGGAGCATGCAGTGCTTGGCACCTAACAGAGAGCATGCATCTAAATGGGATATTCAATTGAAAAATTGACAAAGTGACTTGTAATTTATACAAATTAGAAAGGTCTGATAACTATTAGAAGTATTATAATTAGATATATGACCTGTTACAAATTTGTATTAGGAAAACAAAATAACATATATTAGTAATTGTGTTTATTTAATATAAGAAATAATTTTTTATTGAAATATGTAGGTATTTATTTTAATATTTTCCAACTATTTTAAAATCAAGTACCTCAGATAACTATGATCACAAGATGAATTTGTATTTACAAATGGATGATTTAATAACAAACAAACCAGTTATTATTTAATTTTCATCTTCACTTCAATTTTTAATAATCTTTTCCGGATTCAGAAAACAAAGATTGTAGCTGTATATTTGTGTTGGTGGATGGTACAGGACTTGCAAGAGGAAATTTTATTTTAGGATTAATATCTAATAATAATTTTGCCTTTTTAAATACCCATAACAATGTTTCAGAGCATTTACATGTGTAACTTTTAAATTCTATAGCTTCTATATTAATTTTTGTTTTCATTTGTGCATCAACTGTTTTATTTTACTATATAAAATAGTAGTATATGTAAGAATTTCATCACTCAAATAATTTATTTCTTATATTAAATAAGCACAAATATTAATATAAAAATGGCAACTGTTATTTTGTTTACCAAATACCAGTTTTAACAGATATAAGTGTCTGCACATATATCTCTTATAGTTATCACACCTTTCTAAATGTTGTTTGTATAAATTACAAGATGTCAATTTTTGAATTTGAAAATTCTATTTTTAGAGAGATGCATGCACCCTGTTAGGTGCTGAAAACTGCATTTAGATGCTTCTGGAGTCATTGGCATGCAGATTTTGAAGGCATGCTCCATGGGATTGCCACAAGGCAAGGGAGGGTGTACAACTCAAAATTCAGATTCTCAGAAGAAATGCAAAAAATAATTTTGATTTTATGGCAGTGTTTGTATGTCCAGATATTCATAAGTAGAGTAGGTGGTCTGTACAGTGTGACTGTGTAGTTGAACAATTTGTTTAAAACATGTGTTGAATGATTTTTGATTTACATGAATACAAATTTTTATTCGTAGTGGGAAATTTATAAAAAAAACTTAAAAAGGGGCAATTTTCCAAATTTTTTTCGTGCCTCCCACTTCAAAAATCATTGATGTAAACAATGACTGAAGTATCTTGAAATAAAATATAGAGTATATAAATTCTATTGTATTTTAAAATCAATTCACATTTTGTGAAGGAAAATTTTGTAAGCTTTTATGACGTATTTCTTCCATTATTTAGTACCATTTCAGTGGGAACTTTTCATTGTTATTTACAAATTATTGAATAATAATGCTGCAGAAAATGTTAATAAAAAGATGGTCAGGAGAATCTGCTGTGTGCATGTGTATATATAACCACAGATTCAGTGACTAAAAATAATACAAACACCATTAAACTGTCCTTTAATTATCTTAACTATTTTTCAAATCTTTAACGAATTTTGTAATAAAGTTTATAATTCTTTTTTACTTGATCAAAGATTAGACGAATTGCCATATGCCCATTGAACAAAAGATTAAATCTAATAAAGCTCTTTTTTTCTCTTATTTTAGAAAGATTTGAATTGAAAAGAGTGGACACAAAGTTAACATTAACTTCTTTAGGCATAAAAGAACTAATTTCATCAAAATTGCATAGAAAAACTAATTCTATCAAAGTTTAAAAACTGCAATTTGATGAAGTAAGTTTGACTAATTACATTTTCAAATAAATTATTTAATATGTTAAAGGTCTTAAATTTTATCATTATTATTATCTAATGATATGCAAACATCTAAATATATTTTAAGATATATTAGTTAAATGGAGAACATATATAGGTGTGTGGCATAAAGTGAATCACTAGATATGTAAAAAATGTTCCAGAAATCAACCCCCTACGAAATTTATTAACGATTTTATATATATATTTTCTAGATTGCTTATAAATAAATATATATAAAAAAATAAATATTATTTTCATATCACTGAATTTAGGACAAATGTAAAAACGAAATTACCACTTTAGAAATGTAATTGCAAACATGAGAGAAACTATAATTTTTTTAAAAAATGTTTAAGTGATGGAATATTAAACAAATTAAAAAAAAACACAAAACAAACTTGACGAAAATAGGAAGTTTATACCTAATCTGTATATAAAGAAAAACTTTTCATTTACAATTGGTATTCTATCATTTTTAACAAAACAAACAAACTGATATTTGGGTGCTTAATTTTGTTACAATTGTTAAAAATCAAAAACTATTTCTGCATGATTGCATGCATATCTTTATAAAGATTGTCAGTGATACAATCGAAAATACTTCCAGTAAAGAATAAATTGTTTAAAATTTGAATACTGTGTTAAATAAATTTGTTTGAATTATTATTATATACATAAGTATTCATATAATTTTAAACAATTTTTTTATTCACATTCATTTTCCAAAACTCTACTTTTTTTACTTTAACTGACACAACAATCTTCTTTTCCTATTACCGCATTATTATATGAATTCATAGTAATCAATAACTGACACCCTCATTAAAAATCATTCAA
Organism: Epiperipatus broadwayi; assembly: GCA_028023455.1. Lineage (NCBI taxonomy): Eukaryota > Metazoa > Onychophora > Udeonychophora > Euonychophora > Peripatidae > Epiperipatus > Epiperipatus broadwayi. The sequence continues at coordinate 1,310,056 of JAQFVV010000056.1, read as the reverse complement.
GATTTCCAGTATTATAATTTTTAGTAATGGATAATCAACCTGTTCATATTTTATTAAACAACGAGCAATTTGAATAAATTGTCTAAATATTTTCTAATAAGTCTATGACTCAAACATATAAATTAGGTGATTAGATTTAAAAATTCAACAGTTAACTCTTTTGACTAGATACATAAGATGGCAAAACAGCCTTTAATAAATAACTGCAAGATATAGAAAAAAAAATAGTAAATTAAAATATATCACCAAATCGGACAACTTTTATTTGCCAAAAACCTACGATTTTTCATTCTTATGTAATCTTTTATATAACAATAGTAAAATATTATTTACAAATCAAAAACTGGATGATTATCTAGGATACTTATGAATTACTTATATAAAAAAGATCCAAGTGATCTGAAAAAAAAATACTAGTTCTATCTATATGTGAAGGCCAAACCAAAAATATATACATGCTAATCTCTACAGGAGGTTTTAAGTATATTTGTCAATTTATAATTGACAAAGATTAAATAAACTTTTTGATCAATTAATAAAAATTCCTAGGGCAGAAATAAGTAAAGAAATAAACAACTAAATAATAATAAAAACATTTTTGTTGTCTGCCCTATATATATATATATATTCATATCTACCCTAAATATACATAAATATTTTTGTTGTCTGCCCTATATATATATATATATTCATATCTACCCTAAATATACATAAAATCATAAGTGAAATGAAAATAGAAGCAAATCATGCACTGCACTAAAAATCTTGGATGAATATCTGCTTATAAGGGACTAAAATTTCTCCAATCTGGCCACCCATATAAAAAAACAATGTTAAACCACTAATCATCACATGATCACCATTCTTTATGTTTACGTAAGCCATTTATACAATGGGAAAACTCTCTATACAGTAGTACCCCTCAGTGCCAGCCAGAATAATCAATAGATGCATGAAGATTTGTACATAAAATCCCTATCTAGTGCTCACTTATCCAATATCACCAGACTAGTTTCTAGCTTGTGGTTTTCATCAACGCTCTCAGATCCAAGTCTCCTCACTGATGAAAGCCACAAGCTAGAAACTAATCTGGGGATATTGGATGAGTAGGCACTAGATAGGGATTTTATGCACAAACCTTCCTGCATCCATTGACTACTCTGGCTTGCACGGAGTGGCACTACTGTAAGTTTTCATATGAGAGATGCAAAAAGTAAAATGAAAATGTTTGGTAGATTGCAGTTTATGGATAATAAAAGGATAGCCAAAATAGTATTTAATTGGGTTACGAGTAAAGGACAGGCAACAAAATGGGTGAGAAAGGTAATGCAGTATGCAAAAGATTTGGATAAAGAATTTATATCGGTATATTTGTACAAAAGATGGGATGATTGTGTTAGGAGGATTGTTGAATGTTATAGTGGTAAGGAATGGGATAAAAGAATAGATTTATTAATAAAGAATAGGGAGTTAGAGAGATGGAGAACTAGTATGGAGAGTAAAAAGAGTTTAAATATATATAGAAATAAACAGAATATTAGGTGCGGGTTAATATATGATAATAGTAAGAAAAGAAGTTTATTGTTTAAGGCTCGAATAGGATCCTTAGCAACAAGAGAATATACATGTAAATAGAAAAATATGGGTGATTTAGTCTTAAATTATGTAAGGAAGGAATAGAAAATATTAGGTATTTGTTAATTGAATGTAAATGCTTGAAAACAGAAAGGGCACATATAATGAAGTTATGGGAAAATAAATATGAAAAAAGAGATTATACAGAAAGTATAGATTATTGGTTTTCATGCTGGGTTTGGAAAAAGATAAGGGGGATTTAGATATAAAGGCTGTAGAGTTGACAAAGATTATGTTGTGGAAATGGGATGGAGCAGAATATGGGAAAACTTAGACTGGGGAATGTAAAATTAAGTAGCTAACAAATTTTTCTTGGTATAATTGCTGAGAGATTCTTGACTTCGTTTAAGAAGAAGCTACAATACATCACATCTCTGTGTAAAGAACAATATGTTGTTAAAAATCTTGCAGAAACAGAACATCTGTGGTAAAAAATATAATATTCTGAAAAAGTACTAATACTTATTTATTCATTTAACAATAAACTTGCTCTAGCCCACTTAAACATATGTTAATGAAAAAACAAGAAAAAAGAATAAAATTGCAATTTATAAAAAGTTAATGCAAACTTATTTAATAAGAAAAAAACAGAAAGTAATTTTATAGTTTTTGTTAAAATATATAAATACAACTTATAGAGTTACTTTTTAAAATTTCTTCTAACCTTTATGTAGATAACAGAAGTGACAATTTTATGTAAGGAAATTTAGCAAAAGCTTACGATATTAAATAGCAGCATTCAGCATTTTTTTATTTTTGTCTTTTGAAAAAAATAATTATAAAGCATCGATGATAGATTCTTTGTTATTGCATTCTTTCAATCTTTCTTTTCTCTGGGGGAAAAAATAATCTGCTTTCAGAAATAGAATTTAGAAACACAAGTCTATCCTAAAAGTTTTGCAAAATATCACAAATGATTTTATGTAACACAGTAAATCAGGTAAATTTAAAATCCTACATATAAGTGTTTGGTGTCATTCATTTCTAATTTTATCCAACTTTAATACTGTTGAAATTTTAATAACATCGTATATATATATATTGTATGGAAAGAAATATAAAAATATTTTTTCATAAACTCCAACATAAAAATGCAGACAAATGGAGAGAGCCCCAAGGGTTGAGTACCGAATATGACGGGGAGGGGGCATGCCCTCCTAGTTTATTTATAAAAATATTAGTATATTTTATACATGAATTACATGAATGTGCATTGTGATTTATTTAATTACAATAACTTTCAATATAACAATTATGCACTAAAAACTAAAGAACCATAAGATTAATTAGATTACATTTAACATCAGCTTTGTACCTCCATTTCAAAATGACACACAATCTCCAGCAGACTACTTTCTTTCTGGTGGTTAACTCTTATGATTAGTGATTTTAACGCTTACATATACATGCACTACAAACTAATAATCTGCTAGTTTACTATTATTCCCTCTTTTCTGACTAATCTTATCTGCATTGCATATATCCATCTAAAAGCCTTATTGATTTTTTTTTTTAAAATAATTATTTATATTACTTTTTTTTTCATTAAAAGTTTAAACAGTGCTAGCCTGAGCTTGATTTGAAGTTTTAAAGTGTTCATGGTATTAATGTAATTAGTATAAAACAAATAGATATGTATAAGTCAATGTATTGAACGATTGGAAATGTTGGAATAGCATCTCTGACATCCAAAATTGATTCATACTTACATAGATAGATCTGGAAAGTGAGATATAAAATGGATTACTGATTTTAATGCTTACGTATACATGTACTATTAGATCTTAAGATCTAGATGCAGTGCTCTCAGATCCAAAGCTCCTACTGACGAAGGCCACAAGCCAGAAACTAGTCTGGGGATATTGGATGAGTAGGCATTAGATAGGGATTTTATGTACAAGCCTTCTGGCATCCATTGATTACTCTGTTTAGCACAGATGGCATTACTATATGACGTTTTGCTTTGCTTTGTTTATAACTAATGATAATCTGCTAGTTTATCATTATTCCCTCTTTTCTGATTAATCTTATTAAAGTTGGATACTTGCTGATCATCACTGGAAGGTGAGGCATTAGATATGCAGATTAAAAAATCTTTATGTAATGGGTTTATTCACAGAAAGTTAATTTTAATTACAAATTAACAATATTTAAATTTGTGTATACTAATCATTCTATTTAATTAATATTCGTTACATGATCATAAGATTTAAAACTTAAATTTATTATACTTGAATGAAATAATCTAATTTTGTTTGGTTATAAGAAAGAGAATTGTTATATTTAAATATATAGTGCATTCATTTTATATTTCTATTTTAAATGACTTCTTTTAAAAGTTAATCACTTTTTCTTTTTTATGTAATATGATAAACCTTACTTTGCACTGTACTTCTCATATGACTTTTCTTCCATACAGATGAGACACCTTAAATTTTTAATGACTAATCCAGAGAATACTGATGTGAATGCAAACATTTTTATTCATTAAAATATGAGACTTTTAATGAGAAAGAAAATTAGATAAAACTAAATATCACTTTTTTTTCTTCTTCAAATAAAAATAAAGCCAAGATACAACTTTACAGTTTATTAAAATAATAAATGTTTTTTTTTTTATATATTAATAACATACTTATATTTATACAATCCACATTTCTTTATATACATATATGAAACAGAAACAGAATCATATTGATGTTAGTAGAGAGTAATTAATTTATTGAGCGCACTGAAAGCATATGTAAATACTAGGAAATTTTGTGATAATAGCAGTTTACTTGTATTTATAAGTTGGATTATATTCAATATCTAATTTAATTGTTAAATATACTTAATAAAACTCAAACTTTATACTTTTCCAAATATAATATTATAGAATACATTTTAAATGACATTCTTCAAATTTTTTCTTCAAGTGTTGATGGTATAACCAATGACTCTAGCATGTGAATTCAATCAGCGCTCTTTAGATTGTCATACAAGATAACCAATTAGACTTAGATTACATGCAAGATTGCCATTGTTCCAACAAACATCTGAAAAAGATGGAAGACTAACAATACCATTGGAAACATTTGGTTAAATGGTAATCTTGTGTTATTATTAACAGTTAAACAAATAAATAGAAAAGATCACTTTTTATCTGACACATTTGAGTTGATATAAGAAAGAGGCATTATTTGCAAGTTCATTTAAATGATTCTTTCAGAATCTAGCTTATGAATTATCAAAGTAACTTTTTCAGACATGGTTCTTCTGTGAATATTATATAGAAAAGTAAAAAAAAAGTTTGGCATTTAAAATTTACAGTTCACTATATAAATTTTTAAAAAAAAAAACATTCTAGGAAAAATTATTATTCAAAATTTTTTTATTCATTTTAAAAAAGTTTGAAGGATCCTTGGTGATCATTTATTTACTATATGATAAAATAATTTGCATAAGATTATTTTAGGCTCACAAAATCTGCATTTGACAAAATAGATCTTTTAATATAAATATAGAATATAAATGATACTTTATCTCATTATAGAAATGATAATTCCCTATAAGTTATGCAAAGATATTTTTTTTAAACATTATATTTATTTAAAGATATCATTCAATTACTTTTTACAATCTTACAATTTATAATGACTGTTGTTTTAATATAGTTCGTAAAAAAATTCCTAATTAATATAATAAAAATATTATTTAAAAAGTTTTCATAAAAATAGCTACACATTTCTAGTAAATGAGTATGATCATTCTAACTCCAGAAAAAAATGAAGAAAATTGACGATGAGTTCTGAACAAAATTATATAATTCAATCTATAAAAATACAATGAAACACCTACATCATAAATCAGTTCTTAAATCAGTTAATTTACTATCCACTGATGTTATCTTTTAATTTTCTCTGGACCTTTCTAAATTCATTGTCATCTTGTCTAATTACAGCTCTCCATTGCATTCTACCTTCAGCTTATTTCTAATGAAATCAATCAATATGCATCTCTTTAGAGCAACTTTAAGATAATCTTTATACCATGAACAAGATCTACTTTACCTAACTGCTTGTTACTGGGTTGTGGAGTTTGAACTGATACCTGGTCTCCCATATTGAATATGCTGGCTTCCTCCTGCCCTTTTCCTCATCACTGCTGCCTTATCTAGAACATTCCTGGCTCTCAACCTCTCTTCCCTCCTGATGATATATGCTACTTTTCTCACCCTTCTTTTCTTTCTCCTTGTGGAATGTCTCACTTTGGTGCTTGTCTTGAAACTACTGGGTTTTTCCCATACCTATCTGTCATATATGGGTTACCCTGACGTACCACTTCCATTACATCACCTCTCGCACATCTAAACTATCTTCATCCCTATCTCCTTTCCCACATCATCTTATCTGACTTCTACATCCATACATGAAATGATTAAGATGGTAGTTGATTCTGTCTTTTACTGGATCCTTCATTCCCTCCATTTTTATAATCCTTGGCTCTTTTACCTTTGGCATTTCCAAACCATCTCTAACCACTTGTACTTCCCCCATATGGCCTGGTCCAATCTCTTCTTCTGGTAGTAGGCTGTTCCCAGTAACCTTTGCAGTACAAATCTCCCTATTTTCTGCTGCTCCCTGTATCCTTTCCCCATATCTCTTCTTGGTTTCCAGTAAAGGCAATGTTGCTTCCATTTCTCTCTTTTCCCTGTTCTTATCATTATTTCCTAGAGCTCCTTTGTTCTGCCCTCCTGGCTTGGGTTTTTCTTGCATAGAATGGTTGTCTAGTCATTTCTTACAATTGAGGGGCTCACCATACTGCCTCTTGCCTCTCCAATGCTAGTAGCATCCATGAAATCATCCATGGGTTTGCTGATAATCTGTATGTTTATTTTACTGTAACTACCTGCTCTACTTAGGTGAATATTTTCCTTCCTCAAATCCATTACAGTACCTACTTGGCTTATATTAGCTAATTCAATCTTTAAAGTTTTCCCTTGTTTCTCCTTTGCTTCTGCAATATTTTTCCTTAGCTCTTGTATGCTGTCCATGCTTCTATTGCTTTCTTGGGCTGTAACCTGATTATTATGTGCTATATTTTCCTTTAACTCATACACTTTGTCACTTATTTCATTTTGCACTTCCTGCAGGCTCTCAACTGTACCCTCATGCTCCCTTAATTTGCTGGACATATCCTCTTCAATCTTAGAGACTACCTCCTTCATAGACATTCCCCACTGCTCGACCTGATCCCTGATTGTTTTGATCACCCTCCTCATCACTAGTATTTTGTTATTCTTTTCTTCATGGTCCTGGTTCAGAAGCTTTATGAATCCCACATAGACTTCCTCATATATCTGCTGGTAGCTGAACTTCAATTCCTGTAATTCTTTGTAAAATCTCTTTTCTGCTTGTCTATGTCTTTCCTCCCTTTTCCTATCTCTTTCCATTTCATTTCATCTCCCATTAATTTTCACAATCTCTTTCTTCCATCTCTTGTTTATTTTCCTGGTCTCTTTCTTCCATCATCAGTTGGTTCTATTGATTTCTAGCTGCCAGATTTTGCATTATCTTCTCCATCCAAGCATCCAACTTCCTGTCCAGGTCTCTCATCTTATTTTCTATCTGTTCCTGCTCTGATATTTCTCTTTGGTATATTGGTTTTTAATTTACTGCTCTCCTTAATAGAAAATGATTTATTCACTGCCCTCCTAGCTATTATCTCATCCTATTTACTCATCCTCTCTGTCTAGTGCCACCTATGCAATTCTTTTACTTAATACACACACACATTCGCGCGCGCGCACACACACACACACACATATATATAAAACTTTGCACCATTACAATAGCTTATTTTATATAGACACCTGCCCAACATTTTAAAAATTATTTAATAATAAAAGTAATATAGTAATAAAATTGATATTAACCATTGTACCCTTGTTCTTTCTTCCAGCTGCTTTTATCCTAAAATAAAACTTTAAGAGTTCATGATTGTACCATTATATTTTTTTTTTGTTTAAAAATATGAACCAATTTTGAATACATTAAGCTACCTTTACAATTTAAAACTTTCCCTCTTTGGTTTCATTTCTCGTTTCCGATCCAATTCATTATAAAATAAGTTTTAAAACAATGAGCCCCCCCCCCTTCTTTTAGTTTAAAGTTCTCTTTCTCTACCCCTGATGACAAATTTATATTAGGATGACTCATAGTCTGTTCAAAGCCATCCTTGGGTACCAGTCACCAGTGAGCAGGAAAGTTTACACAAATTTACTTTATGACCTTAATATTCTGTTAATTTTCACTAAGCATTAATGAATGTATGAACATTGTTTATGCAGTTTCATAACCATTCTCTATATCTATACCTCCAAATATTTTATGCTACATTGTACAAAAATCTAGAGTCTCATGTAAAACTTTAATATATATAATAATCTACTGTCTAAATATTCCTCCTGTATATACTTAATAATGTAGCATGCTGTTAATTATTGGCTCATGCTTGAGCGTTCAAACATGGCAGAAAAAATTTACTTATCTAATTATTATGCCAGTATACAAGGGTGGGGAAAATAATGAATCAAGGTTCAGGTTGATTTAATATAAACTGATTCAGGTCACACATTGGTGTACCAAAGTGGAGGGAAAAACCTATGTAATGGTCAGATTTGTACATTCACACAACAGAATCCAGGCAAATAGACCAAAGCTGACCAGAGTGGAATGATGAAGTCCCGAATCTGACTAAGATTCAACTTCTTTGCCAGTATGACTCAACACTTTACAAGTGACATATCTGAGGTTACACTCAATCTCCATTTCTTCGTGGCTGGCCTAACTCAGTGAGAAACACTTTACAAGTGACATATCTGAGGTTACACTCAATCTCCATTTCTTCATGGCTGGCCTAATTCAGGGAGAAACATGAGACTTAGGGACTGATTCAACATAAACTGACTACAGATTATGATAAACAATGGATGGTGATGGAGGTAATTGGATTGAAATTAGGCTATAAGAAATCATATAAAACCAATGTAATTTAAATATATTACTGATCAGTAAAATAAATAAGCAAAGACAAACAAACATAATTCAAAGATATGGCAAACGCAAACAAGTGTAACAGTAGATGAGACAGTTATCATATCAATCTCATCTTTATATATTAGATTAACATGTGTGTGTATATATACAATCACTTAGATTATGTTTGTAATGGAAATGTCAAATCTTATCCTTAAGGTTGTGGTTGCTATTTTATAAGTAACTTCACTAACCCTTGAGAGACCATTCATTATATTATATATTTCTATGTAAAGTAGGAGTGCATTAACAAGCTCGCTGAGGTAGACTGAACCTAAAAATAAAGAGATGGTTTCAGACTAATGCTGAATATTAACTCATAAAGAAGGTAGAATTGGCTGCTCTAGATTGCCAACAGGCACTATTGCATTGGAAAATTATGAATAAAAAAGCTGCCATGCAGATGGATTGTGTTTTTCAAGAATTCTTGTGACCAACACCGGTATCTTGGAACCAAGTGACCTGCTGTTTATGAAGCGAACATTTAGAGTTTGAAAGGAGGGTGTCTTACTCACTGGCCTGGCATTAAAGTTCAGGATTTATCAGCTGCATATACACAAAATAATAGAATGGGGTGGGCTAACTGATGTCCCATTTTGAAGGTGCAGCAAAACAATTATTTTGTATTTATTAAAATCAAATCCGCAATACAATAAGTGAGATAACATAAATTTAAGATTAACAGTGCTTTAAATAAAAGCTTTTATCTGTTTTGCAAATAGAAGTCAATTCTTAACTAGCATAATATATGGCTATTTAAGAGATTGTCAATCTTGTTAACATGTTTCAATCTACATTTTAATAGTCAATTAAGGAGGAAAATGTATATCTGAAAAGGGCTTACTATATAGACTAACAAATAAATATATTTTCAAACTATCCCTAAGGCTAATCTATTACTTATTATAATATTAGTTAAAATCATAAATCAAATTTTAAAGCAAACCATATTATGCATTTATATAAAATAAATAATTAATAATAACAAGTGCAGGGCGGTTCGTTATTAAGAATATAGGATTTCAAAACAGTGCACATAATTGGTGATATTAAGAAAAATAATTATATGAAGATATTTTGAAATTACATCTTCTCTAAAATTTACTAAATTTAAAGCCTTATTGTTTCCAAGCATTGGCATATAATAAATATAATGAAATAAAGTTTTAAAATAATTATAGAGAAAAATATAGGCACAACTGCAGTGATAAATAGAATTATATAAAGACATTAATCTATATATATATATATATATATATATATATATATATATATATATATATTAATATCTATATATATATATATAATCTATTATATATATATAATAGATTACAAGTGTAGGTAGGCAAGTTACATAATTTAAAGAATTAATTAATTTAGACAAAGTTTAAAGTGAAAATTAATTTGAATGTTCAAAGATTTCTTTAAGTTACATTTTTAGCTAGCTTTTACAATTATGAGTTTTGAAGATTAAATATTAATTGATACAGGGCTTTGCGGTTCTGGATTTATATTACCAATTCTTCATTTCAGCTAGAGAGGTAAGCATTTGGGCTTCAGGCTTGGTGGCAATCTTTTCTGGGCAGGTTCACGGTGTCTTCTTCTGGCAGTAGGCTCTTGCTGAAGAATTTCATCTCTGCAGTGCTCTGGTTATTAGGTGCATTGGATGTCAGTACAATTTGTCTATTCTCTCATAAAGAAGCAGCAGAACTCTGCCTTCCTTAGCCAGACATATCAACATTTCATGTGGTGTGGATTATAGTGGCAATCAATCTTACAAATACTGGTGTATATTTTACAAATCAAAATATGGTCTATTTATGCATATTCATCTTAAGTACTTGTTGAGAATTTATTTCACCTGAGAACCCATTACTATTTAAAGCTACATTAAAATTCCAGATTTTAAAAATTGATTTTAAACTTTTGTTTAATTTTTCAAGGCGTTCAAAATCCCCAGGAATTTCAGTAGTGACAGTCCAGTGAAACTTTCAAGGGATATTATTCATCAGCACCAAGTCATAAACACAGAATTCTAAAATATTTTCATAAAAGTCACTTTCATATTGTTTCAATTATTTAAAAATTTACATTATCAATAGACAATTCTATAAATAATATTAGAATAGTGCAGTATAAAAATGTTTTATTATATTACAGGAACAAATTAATAAAACTTTTAAACAAATAATTTTCAAATAAATAGAAACAATTTAAAATACTTTGTTTGCATTATTATAAAAGTTTTGATAATAAAAAAGAGGTGCATATATGCCAATCAGTTTGACTAGAGATGTGTGAATGTTGCACTATGAGAAAAAAAAAGTACTTCTTGTAATTGAAACTATATACCCATAGATTAAAAATAGTGTGTGTGTATATATATATATATTATCTGAAATGAAATATAATCAATTTATAAGACAACTATATACTTAAAATAAATTGATAATATAAATTGATTATATTTCATTTCAGATAATAGTATATTAGAAAGACAACATAATGGTTTTATAATGCCATCTTGCGAAATATATATACACACACACAATTACTTCTCTATAAAACTGCTTTAATATTTCAACAAGCAGACTGGTTTTCACCAGAAAGAACAGCAAAATGGCTATTTTTTATTTATTTTTCCTTTAGTTATTTCTTATATTTATTATTTTCATATATATATATATACATAGAAACAATGCATAATGCTAGGTGAATTATATATTTTCATCAATTTTTATAATGATGAAGAATAGAAATTAAGAGATTATTTCCATGTAAACAGATAACTTTACTTTCTGATGTTGCCAAGAAACCATCAATTACTAATTGATAATCCTGCTGTGGCTCTTGTTTAACAGACTGACAGACAGAGAAATAGATAATAGTTAGATTAACAAAACTTAGATTTACTTATCCAAAAAAGGGCAAGCTCAAAAAGTGGGTACTTTTATCACTCCTCTTTAGAGAGACATTGAAGAGGTTCTTCCATGCAATGCACTATTTAAAAGCATATAAACAATTGATAAAAAACAAAATTTGAAATATAAATATATACATATTCATTTATCCCAACCACCTTTTTTCTTTTGTACAAATGTATTTCTCAATGAATAAGTCAAATGAGAAATTTGAAAATAATTTTCTTAAAAAAAAAAGCACAATGCAATGTGAAGCGAATGACTTGGCCATAAAAGTGACTTTCCAATGAATACTATTATTACAGAATGTTTTTATAATGCAAATGTAACATGTATATTAATTCATATGAAGTATAAAATCTCTATATCTAAAATATAATGAAACAAAATGAAAAGAAAAAATGTAAATTGAAAACAAAAATGAAATGGTGTCAATCAAGTTTGACTCATTAATAGTAACAAATACATAAAATTATAAAAAAAAAAAAACAATTAAAAAACTGTTAAGACTTTGTGAACACAAAAATTGTCATGTTTCAAAAGTTAAACTTTGAAATAATGGTGAGTTTACATGACCTTATTAAAAGTTTTGATATTCATGTACAATAATGTAAAAGAAATATTTACCTGTGATATATCTTCTATGCATTTAGTGAAACCATCAGCTGTATCAATAAAAAAAATTGATGTTACAGGTAATTTCAGTTGATAATAAATATTCTCTGATGGAATTCCTTGAGGTTGGGAAGTACTACATATATAAAAAAAATAATGTTCAGCTCCTATGACATGTAAATATAAACACACAAATTAAAATAAATAAATATACATAATAAGTATACATATAAGTTTTACAAATAATTTTCAAAATAGTTTTTAGAATATTATTTTCATCAAAGCATAAAATTAGTTTTATTTTCATTTTTAAGTCATATCATAACATTCACAACAAAATATTTGAGATATAGAAGAGTGTAATAAAAAATCTCAATAAAAATTTCATCAAAATAATTAAATAATCTATCAATTGTTAGTCAACGATAAACAACGTTGAACATTTATTTAATAAAAGTACCATTTTATTTGGATTTGAAAAGGGCAAGTTTATGTTGGACAGACATTTTTCAATTTATTAATCTATAAATACCACATAAAAGTTGTAATTAAATTACAAGTTTAACATTCGACAGGTATTTTCTAATGTATTAACATACAACAAGTTCTATGGAAAAACTGGCTTTATAAATAAATTTTAAACAAGATAATTAAATACATATTTATGTAGTTAATAAAGTTCTTTATTGTAATTCTTATGAATTATAATAGGTATACAGATTTCTGTACAACATATTAACTTTTCACAAGAAGTTTATTACACATATTTTGGTTTTATTAGTTCACTTTAAAGGACTTTCTGGAATAACAGTAGTGAACATACTTGCATGCTTATAGTCTGATATTGAATGTGGACAAATTAAACTTGAAAAAAGATTTCAACATAATTCAGGTAATCAGTCAAAAGCCAGCCCAGTTAGTCATTAAATATTGATCAATAAATGGATATTTAACGATTCTTAGCCTCAGTGATAAAATACATATTAAAAAAACTGCCTTAAACAAATTTTGTGTTTCACAGTTTCACTATGAGTGAATGTTGGCGAGAGTTTGGCACATCAATCAAATGTTTAGACTGTTTTATCTTTGTGAGTTTATTTTACTAATATACATTCACAAAAACTTCTTGTGTTTTGAATCTTTTTTATTTTTATTTTTACTGCAAATGACTAATTTTATCTCATAAAGTCTTTATTAGTTATACTTGGTTGATTGTAAAAAAACATTTGAAAGAATAGCCAAGTGTTGGTGGCCTAGTGGTTAGCATAGCTGCCTTCCAAGCAGCTGGCCCAGGTTCGCTTCCCGGTCAACGCATTTGACAAAGGAAAAAAACCATTTGAATGAATATATAAATATATCCAATGGTTTTTCTATTAGAAACACTTTGCTAACATTTAATCTGCAAGATAAATCTAGAACTAGTAAGTCAAAGAATCAATGATTACCATATACCACTTACAAATGTAAAAATTCAAAGAATAACAGTGAGATAAATTATTTTTTGCAATTACAGGTATAAATTATTATTATAACAAAGAGTTTCGAAAAATAAAGATATCAGGAAAAAAAAGAAAAAAAAAGCTCTATGAAAATTGGAGTGCTACAAAAAAATCATTTTTATCTAGCGCTCACTCAGACTTGATGAAAATCAAAACAATATAATTGAGATCATCAGACACATTGTTAACAATGCAACCTTGAATGATTTAGTGTAGTGAAATAAAAATAAATAAATCCTGAATTGATTTCTAGATAAGTAAAATAAATAAAATCTCAAATCATCAACTAAAGATAGGTATTGGGTCGAAGATGTTAATTGGCTGCTCAAATCATCATAGGATTTTTTGAAAAAATTAAGCATGAAGTCATTTTTCTAAATACCCTATTATCCAATTCATTGAGAAGTTTAAAATTTGTTTCAATGTACTCAAAATAATTAAAACATGATTATGATTTGTTGCACACACACACACAAAAAGGTATGAATTTATAAAATGTTAAAATAAAATTATAACTTTTTTTTTACTACCATTCCAATAGTGTCCGATTTTGAAGAGATAATATGCACATAAACATTTTATCACATAATAAAAAGAAGCTGTGTATTTAAATTATGGCATGACTATTAAAGCATTGACATAATTAACATACTAAATATCCCTCCAAAGCAAAATTCAAAGTGCCTGATTTATAAACTTGGACCAAAGCAGATATGGTATAGAGAAGAGTGTGCTCACTTAGAGTGACAGATTAAATGTAGATAGAAAGAAAATAATTCATGGACTCTGATAATTTTAAATATACAAAAGGAATATATTCCAAAAGTTTTGAAACTGCTTGTTAACTATAGCAACAATTCCTATATCAGATAATTATGGATAAATTTTAGTCAAAAAAATAAAACAATATCTATTTTTGGATTACATTTAATGATTGGTAAGTTTGTTTTCTTTGTCTGAGCTACCACTCAGTTGAAAGAATTATCAACCTAAAGAGAAAGATTTCTGAATAACATACCAGTTGTAAAAAAAATTAATATAAAAACATCCATTTTTATAAAGTGAGTTTTAATTTTAATTTTGTCTCTCTGTCTCTCTTTTTGATTATCATGTCAAACAATTGGTGATATATTTCAAACAACATCCCATTTCATGATCTAATATTAGTAGTTATCTCATGTGATTATACTAATTATTATCAATTATTGCAAATAGGGAAGAGTCACAGAGAATGAAGCTTTTGGTTACTAAAAATATAATTAAAAATGTTTATTGTAAAAGAGATCAGCAGTTCATAAAACTAGAAAATGTTATGAGGCTGATAGCAAATCATGTTTATTACAAATGATCTAATACTTAGTATAAAAAATAAATCTTGTTTAAATAATTTACACTTACAAATTAAAATAAACATTAAATGTACTATGAGTTAAATATATTTATGAAAATTTGTGTTACAGATTATTTAGAACTATTTTAGAAGGGTTAGTATGTTTAAAATTAATAAACACAGATTCAGAAACTATATTTTCTTGATTATTCTTGTTAGCATTTAAAAGCAAAATTTAAATAATACAGATAAAGGATAAAAGAAGCCAACGAGAATAAAGGACTTTGCAATCTTACATAAATGATCACTAAAAAAAGATATTTACCCAGCTAGTGATGTTAGATAGTGAGAATCCCCCCTCCCCCAGCATTTTATCGTATAGCTAACAGAATATCTGGATCTCAATTTATCCATCAATAAATGGAAAACGAAGCTTGGAAATTTTCAGCTAATTGAAGAAATTTAAGATAAACTCAGACGAGAATGTGTTAAACATTACAATAGGAGCTCTTTCCATCAATTAGATAAATTTATAGTGAAATGCATATTATAAATTCTTTTATTGTCATTGTTTGTTAATATTATTTCATATTAAATACATGATAAATATTTGTTATTTTTTAAAAATATTAATAATACTTTATTAATTGTTATTATTACTACAACTAATACGTATAATAATGATCATAATACAATATAGAAATTCACCATGTTTGTCCAGAAGTATTTCATAAATTAATACATATTTAATGATTAGGTTTAGAATTGGGTGCATGCAGGAAGCAGGTTTGTTTAAAAGTTATTTATATTTTTACTCTTTCCTGTCATATTCCAATTCACATTGAAGTGGCATTTGCAGTTAAAGTTATTGATAATGATTTAACTTTAGATGACATTTAATTTTAATTTTTTATTCATAAATAGTAAGAGTTCAAAGATTAATTTGTGGAACTCACTTTGCACAAAATGGACTTAGTAGTTAATAATATGCTGATGCGTTGAGGTGAAACTTTTTATGTAATACTTTGTAGGCTTTTGTATATATATTCTGATTTACAGACTTAGCACTACTTTGCAACCAGAAATGATTGTAATAGGTTGTTTTTACAAATTTTAAAGATGTTTTTATCTAATAAATATAAAATATATTTACCTTTAAAATATATTTTTTAGAATGATCTGAAATAAAAAATAAATAATTTAAATCGTGTTTTAATAGTTAATGGTTATAATAATAAAATCAGTCACCAAACCTTAAAATTCAAGTCCAAAATAATAAAAAAACAACAACAAAAAAACAAAAAGAAACAAACTATTAGAATGTGTTCCTTATATAAAAAGAATTAAGGCTACAAAAAAACAGCATACACCACTTATCAAAAAATTAGTAGCATCATAACCAAGCCTAAAGATTCAATCCTTTTTGAGGCACATAAACTTAATGAAATTTCATATGCATTTGTAAAGCTTCTTACATAAATATGAGCAATCATCACACCATTACTGGAAGAGATAAACATACTAATGAAGTTAAACAATACTCAACAACAGCATCATTCCATGCTATGGATTCAAGTCATAATATTGACTTCTCTAACATCAGGTTCCTATCACATTTCACATTTTGTACCAATGTAAGATCAGAGAGCCATTGAGATACTAAAACAACCAAAGTGTATCAATAAATGTGATGACACATGCAAACTTCCATTATTTGGAATAATTTTTTTAAAATATATTACTCTGAAGATTTCCTTTTATTTTTTCATGTTTATATACTTGTTTTTTTTTTCTATTAGTATAAATTTAACACTGTTATAAAGCAGTGTTTACAAAATCTCTGCAAACATCTTTAAAATATTCTATTTATTACCAATTGATGGCTTGTGTAATCAAGCTGAAATGTCATATATTAATTATAAAAATCATATGTGGATGAACCCACAAAGAATATCATTTATCCTAATAATAATATCAATAAATGTGTGTGTTATAGTAACTATAGTTAATTCTTAAAATTAAAATTATAAAAAATTCCACATAACTGGAAGAAAGATTGCATGAAAGATTAATTCTATCATCAAATATGCAGTAAAATAAAATAACTGAATAGTTTATTGCTCAACAACCCATAGAATGTTCAAGCATTAAAAGTGACAGAGCTGGAGATGCAGACCACAGACTTTAAGCTTCAAACTCCATTATTCTATCAGTGTATTAAATTACATAGGATAATGAAATTATACAATACAATAGCATAATTATTTCTTTTCATATTATCTCATATTAGTACTTTGTCTAATCAATAATCTTGTTTATGTTTTTTTTTACATAGTTAAACTACAGTTAAAAAAAATAAATGTATAATAGCAAAATTACTATATTTGCTAAAAAAAAAGGAAATAAAGCATTAAGTACTAATTCCCGAAATGAATAACAAATACCATCATCAGCTGATTCACTTTTTCATTTATATGATATTTTGACAGTCAAAAGCTAGCTAAGCCAAACTACTCATTAAAGCTTTGCTATATATGTGCTGCATATATTTACTGTTGTTACCTTAAGTATTTTTTGAAAGTTAAGTGAAGACAGTGCATGGTAAAGGGACATGCTGATAATTGAATAATGTAAGTTTTGTCAAGACAATGTCAAAGACTGAAGTCTCAAGTAAATATGTTAAAATGCTACTCAAACATGGATATTTTTTTCTTTCTAAAAAAAATAATGTGATGAGAGTTCGGATGAAAGAGTCAATGAAATCTTTGTAATAACCCACTAATATACAAATGATAAATATTTCAACAACAAATTGTAATCCATTTTTGGTAACTTAGAATATATAATGGTAATCTTTTATCTCATTTTTCTTTCTTATTAGCAATAATATAAATATAAATGTATGGAAATGAAATTCTTAATGCCAAAGCAGGAACGATATGATAAGTCAAAATATTTGACATAACAAAAGTTTAATAAAAGTAATTTCTATAGTTGGAGGATAATAAGTACAAAAAGTGGCATACGTGAGATGTCTGATGTCATTTTCTTCCAATGAAGACAAAAGTCAAATACAAGGCATAACAACAGTAACCAAAGTCAGTATTACTAGAATTATTGGCACCATTAAATGCTACTAATAAATCATTTGTGAAAAACTTAACATTGGAATTAAAGACAAAGACTATAGTATATAGTTTTCTTGCATTCATCACTTTTAATAAATGAGAAGCAAGAATCTCTTGATTTCTTCCCATAGTTAATATTTTTAACTCTTCACTAATTTTTTTAAACTCAATGAATAACCATGATTGTTTTTGATAGTTCCAATACTAATAAATTAATCATATAGCTAACAGTTCCTGGTATTGTGTTAGGTAAATACATCATCTATTGATCCACACTGCCCGATGGCACTATTTTTATGCTAAAGCACATAAATATACTGTTTACAAGGCCGCTCATAGATCTTACAGCCTGTAAACTATTCAAACACTAAGATGTTGAAGTGCACCTTTACCCCAACATCTTTAGCATGTTGAACATTATTAGCGATGAGTCTATGACACTCTCTATAGACATTACTCTTGACTATTGGACAGCATATGATATGAAGGTTTCTGTAATTGTAATGACGAAAAGTATATTAGAACGGATTTTTTTTTTTTTTTGGCTTCAATGTATTATAATTGATATGAGTTAGTAAAAATTGTAACAAATTCTTGAATGCCCCTACTGTCAGGGGTCAGAATTCACTAAATGAGGAGTGTAAATCATGATTCAACAAAGTTCACGATCAAGTCGTGCACTTTCCGAGACTTTTTCGAGATCAAAACAGTTCAATGGCAAATGACCGTTCAGCATTGTAGTTTTGAGATTGACCTGCTACAGAAGCAGATATGGTGGCCTTCCTTCAACCCCCAAAAAAGAAAATTTTTACCCACCCAGAAAAAAAAGTCTTTGTGGTGGTTTGAAATTAAGGCATTGTCAAACATCTGAAATGGAATGTCAATCGCATCAATGGCGATGAAGCTGTTCCATCTGCTCATGGGACGGGCTTTGAGGGCTGCCTGTGAATTTCTTTTTCACAAGCGGTACGGCTAATTGATTCTTGAAGCTGGGATCAGTTTACAGTGAAGCATATTAGAGCTGAGTTGGAAAGGTGTCAAAACGGCGTAAGGAAGATGACGACAGGTCTTAGAGAGGTCTGTCAAGAAAGCCTTGTTTCTCAATAAATAAACAAAAAAAAGTTTCTTCAAAAACAATCAAAAAGACTTGGTTAAAAAAAAAAGTTTCTTTAAAAAAAAAAGACCAGACAAACAGCCAAAAAAAAAAACAAACATTTTTTTATTTTTAAGAAATATACATCAAAACGGTTATATATAAAAAAAGCAATAACAAACAACAACAACAACAACAAAAATAAAAATCAAACAAATCCAAAAAAAATCAACAAAATTGAAAAACAGCCCGGTAATGTTATATCTATTTGTTTTTCACTAGCAACAGCGCCATAGAGCAGTATGGGAAATTAGACGATGTATTACCTTGTGTTATTTAAGCACCAAATAGATGGACTTGAGCTTAGTTCTATTATACTGATTAAACTGGGTATTTTTTCTATTGACTTGCCACAACTAGAAATCAATCACTATGAAGGGCACTATTTTCAAGTATGTATAAGGTATTACCACATTAAAATGCTGGATATTTCTACCATCAATCTTATAAATTTATGACTGATTTATATACATCTAATTTGAATAAACTTAAAGATTCTTAACAAATATCAATATTATCAAACAATAAGAAACGATTTGTCAGCTAGTCTTCAGTTTTTCTTTTATATGGGTTAAAATTTTTTTTTTTCTGTCTTTAATAATTAATTTTCATAATAATCTATATTTAAAAATAATAATAATAAGAAAAAAATGAATTTGTAAAGTTCATTTATAATAAAAATCAATTATCATTATCTAAATTTTAATGTATTATTTTAAAATAATATTTTTTTTATTAAGTTCCTTTCATTGAATCAGTTAAAATTGAAATAAAAAATGCAATTTCAAAATTATAAATAAATCAATGTCGATTTAGAAGCTTCTTAATAATGTGTTAATATATACCAAGTTATTTTCAACGTTTGAAGGATTTGATTTATTTTTTGATTTTCATTAATATTCAAATATGATTTTAAACATATCAATCACATTATTTAAAAATTTCGCCTATAAGTACGAATGTGTGTGTGTAGATACAGTATATTGACATGATACATTCAGATCAATAAACTTCCTATTCCATTCCATTCCACTCCATTACTGAACAGTTAAAACAAGTAGGAACTATCATATGTCACGAGCTGCAATAGTCTCCAAAATCACGTCTAACCTACTACGTGATGCAAATAGAAGCTTTGAGATATACATGATTATAATAATTGCAATTCACATCATAGATAACATTTATAATACTTTAAGTGATTGGTAATGAATAACTGACAGCACTAAATAAGACTCAGAAAAAATCGGATAGATATATACTGAAAAAATTGTGTGCTAGCAGATAAAGCAATGCAAAAACGAATAGTCATTTCATATGAGAAATGCTAAGAATTAACTTTAAAAGTTTGGAAAATAATTTAAGGAATGGGAAATTTTTTCTAAAATATTTTTGACAAGATTAATTGGAAAACATGCAGGTTAAATTGATTAAGGCAGAGAATGAACTATGTAAAAAATTTAGATTAAAATAAAAGCAGTTTTAGTCAAACAGAAAGAAGAAATGATAAAATAGTGAAATATAGAAAAATTATGATAAAAAAAAGACGATGGGTTCATTAGGTTGATAAAAAAAATAGAGAAATTAAAAATAAAATAACTAAACATCACATGATCATCATTCTTTATGCTTATACGAGCTGTTTACACAGAAACTAAATTATTCTCCATACAGTAGTGTCACTCACTGCAAGCCAGAGTAATCAATGGATACAGAAAGGTTTGTGCATAAAATCCCTATCTAGTGCCTACTCATCCAATATTCCCATGCTTGTTTCTAGCTTGTGGTTTTTATCAGTGAGAAGCCTTGGATCTGAGAGCATTGCACCTAGAAATTAGTCTGAAGATACTGGATGAGTAGGGATTTTATACACAAACCTTCCTGCATCCATTGATTACTCTGGCTTGCACTAAGGGTTGCTACTATATGGCGAGTTTTGTCTCTGTATAAACAATTTGTGTAAGCACAAAGAATTGTGATCATGTGATGTTTAATGATTTAATACCTATTCTGCCTAATAGGATTATAGTGAGTGTGATTATTCAAGAACCAAATACATCAAAAGTATGGATGCTGAACTGAGTTCAGATCTATATGACTATACAAGTGAATGAGCTTGAATTTAAAACATTATTGTGTTTTCATTTTGAACTCATAGCTTTATGTTAGCTAATAAAGTAAGAAGTGGCTGCTGGATAGTTGCATTAAACCCTAAGATCAGGTGAAGTTCTCTCAGATCCAAGAGTCCTCACTGATGAAACCCACAAGGTAAAAAGTAGTTGGAGGATAATGGATGAGTGGGCACAAACCTTCCTGCACCCATTGATTACTCTGACTTACATTGAGTGGTGCTATTGTATGGAGAATTTTGTCTCTGTGTAAAAATAAAATATTGAAGAAAATGAAGAGAATTCTTGAAAAATTGGAAACTGATAATGGTAGTTTTATGAAATTAGAATATAGATTGTAATGGTATATGCCGTTACATTAATTTAAAATTAGAACAAAAACGGTTTTAAGTTCGTAAATAAAAAACTAAAAGCTAAAATTAAAGAATTGCTCAATGTATGTATATATATTCACACAGATGCAATACTTTAAAAATTATTGTCTTTTTTTAAAAAACAAATTGAACGTACTTTTTTTATAATAAAGTACTTTTTTTATAAAAAAGTACAAGATCAAAGATAAAATATTTTTGTAAATGGAAATGATGTGTTTATTAATTATAGAAAAGCAAACTAGCCTTTCGGGCTCTTATATAAAAAAGAAAAAAGTCAGATGAAAGATATAGATAAGAGAATAAAAAATTTAGAATGTCCAATAGAAGCAGTAACGAATTGCTCAGACCTTAATGGAAACTATTGGAACAGGAAACGATGTTCAATGAATCCGGAGTACTAGAAAAGGAAAAAATATTCAAATTAAAACAGTTTCAGCTTGATTTCATGAGAAGGGTGATAAGACACACTTAATTGCTCTCTCTCACTTATTTCAAATAAAATGACTGTAATACCAGGATTCAACCAGCTAAGGCCTCCTCCAGAACAACAGACCGGACTTCAAATAGAGACGTCATGGAAATTGGCACCAGGAACCCGGATTCTTCTACTGTAAGATGTGAACTATAAAATTTAAAAATAATTAAGAACTTTCATTAAGATTTGACAAGTTTTCAATATTCAGCTAACTTACATTTTAAAAAGAACTTTTATCTGACTTTCAAGTTTCAAATTAGTTATTAATGTTTAATTTTATACATTTGAGTTTGCTAAAAATCATTTCCATTTTTATTTTTATTAATATGTATTGTATAAATTATTTAAATGCATTAAATTTAAGTTGGGTATAGATGCTTGCATGGATTCGTTATCGATTAATTATGTTTTTGTTTTCATATTTGATTAAAATATATAGACATTCGGTAAATAATGATACTTATGGTGAGTATCTAAAATGTATTTATTCGGATGTCTTTTAAGTTATTGGTGTCAATGTGGCATCTTATGATGAATACCATTGGGTTTCTTGTAAATTTTCCTCTGCAATTCTATCAATGACTTTATATTTTGATCATTTTGAAATGTTTTTAGCCGTGTAATCTATGTAGCCGATCTATACTCAACATTATAAAACAAACTTTTATAAAATCCATCTGTGCGAAATTATATAAATGTTAAATTTAAGTCGGGCATGAATGGCTATATAGATTTGTAAAGTTATATTAATTAATTAAGGGAGAGTTAATCTTAGGTTATTTGTTTTGTAGTTAAATTGGGTCAATGGATTGGATATATTGCTGTAATTAGTAGATGTAGTATGAGTTTTGCTACACGCAGGATCGCATTATATGCTGCACACCCCCTTTTTGCCTATGGAAGGGGATAGTAAGACGGAAAACGCAGTCCCTTCCTATGGAGTTAGTTTTTATTGTTCTTCTTGCCAGACAGATGTCACATTCCTGTACTGTGCGAGAAACAATTTCTTCTCTTAACCCTGCTGTTCAGATGTACATTCCTGACAATATGGTATTTTGTGCTGTCGTATTCATGCTACATTGAATACATCGATATATCAGATGGATTGACGTTGGTTTGACTGCGAACTTTTGGCCTAAGGTTAAATAAGGGATAGAATATTTTCTTTTCAAATGCAATCTATGTAGTCTATTCATACTTGACACTTTAAAAATATTATTAAACAAATCTGTGCGGATTGTTCAAACTAAAAATTTCAATTTAAAAATGTAATAACCAACATAAAATAATAAATGTTTATTCCTCAAATTCTAAATGATTATATATGTGCGTAAATAAATGTTTGTGTGTTAATTACTGGCAGTGGCTTATTTTATTCTTTTTTTATATATTAATAATATATATCATTATTATTAATCTCTCTGCTCTGCTGAGCTAGTGACAGGGGCTAACAGTCTAAATAGTAAATAAAAGTTGGATCTTTAACAGCGTGTATCTGCCTACTCTATAAATTTTCTATGTTCAAATGTCCTAGTGGTGCTCTGTAGTGCAGATACAGTAAGACTCTATCACTTCCTTCTTTTTGGACCATTACAATATATATATATATATATATATATATATTATTATATATATATATATATATATATATATATATATATAATAACTACCATCTGTTAAAAGTGAATTGGAATACAGAATAACAACAATACAACCCATAATCATAATTATTTTCAACTATTATCAATACTTCTGAATAAAGATCTATCCAAGTTTTATCCAGTTTCTCAATCCATAGCCTCTTCACAAAAAGCAGCTAACTTCCTTATTTCAGCTATCTATCTCATATATGGACTATTTCTAGATCTTTTCCATTCTCTTGGGATATAGTTTAAAGCTTCAACTGTCCATCTATTTTCATCCCTTCTAGAATAGATTTGCTTCATTTTGGTTTCTTATTTATTTTAATGCTGTCAATGATAACGTTTTTCCTCTAACCAATGTACTTAGTTTTTGATTTGTTCTTTTGTTAAGTGCCCAAGTTCAGATCCTTAAATAAAATTTTACATCTATTAAAAACTTCCATTTTCAAACAGATAGGTATATGTGCTTGTTCATCTGCCCAACAAAGTGATTTCTTTATACATTATAATCTAAAACTGAGTGAACATTTGATGATGTTTACCAAGAACTGTAATTATGATAAACTTCTCCAAAAGTGCACCCAGCTTTCGATTATAAAGAAATAAACCATTTTGATATGCAGATAAACAAATGTATACAAATTTGAATTACAAATACAAATGAAGGAAAAAATCAAAAATGGTCAATCAATGGTAAATGGACCAAATCAGATATGGGGCTTATACCATCAAGTTGTCTTGAGATTATTATCCATAATAAAATGATGGAACCAACATACAAAATTTGTTCTTTAGATATTACTGAGATATACGGCTCCATCAATTGCAAATACACTAATAATATTACCAAAGCCAAACTCTTAAAAGCAATTATTCCATGACATAGTATCAACTTCATTTCTGAAATTCTTACCTGGCTCGATGACAATATTATCACCATATTCAATGGACAATACTTTCACATGACTGATGTTGTCCCATGGGATTACATGTCAATGGAATATTTTCCAGCATATATCTAAACCATTTTGAGGGTAAACTTCCTAAATACATCAGTATGGTGTTTGTGACAAACCATAATCAATCATCAATATTCAAGATGACCTTCAAGCATATTCCTCTCTATTTTCCACCAGTTTGGGAAGATTTACACAATGAACTTAAATACTTAGATATCTGTTTATAACAAGAACTAAGTCAATTAAATTACAGTATGTGTATTAAATCTCCAAAATCTGAGGTTTTACATATTCTAAATCAAATTCTTCATGATCACATGCATTTGCAGGTTTTTCCTAACTTCTTTTCTGTAATTATCATTTACATAAATTGAAGAATATTTAAAAGATTCGAATACAGTCATCTTATAGAAAAATTAAGACAATTATACTACAAATTAAATAGCAATTCTTCCAACGATGACAGACATGCTTTCTCCTCCCACACATTTCTTCCATCACTAAAAACTTTATTAAAACATTTTCTCATTCAGGTTAAGTTTTCATATTCCCCTTCAACTAATAGATTAATTAATAATTCCACAAGATTATCTAACCTTTGATCAGATTCCTCACACCAAGTACAAGATCCCATGCCCTCTAACCTATTACAGTACCGTATTCTATGGTAAATCCCACATATCTCTATCAACATGTCTCTCACCACTGTTATTTATATAAAAGCTCTTAATAAATCTGAGGCGGCAGAAAAGAGTTTGCTATTAACAAAAAGGAGACCCTTTGATTCCTTTTGGAGGCCTTAAAGGAACTGAGCAGGGCAAATTCCTAATGTCCACTCCATATGTTCTTGTCGTTGCAGCTGTTATTACTATGTGATTATTCATATAGTATATGAACATGGATGGGGTGCTATTGTGAGTTTATTGGCTTTTTACCTCCGAGTTTAAGGATATTTTTTCAATTTATACAATCATGACAGACAAAAATAAATCATGGCCCTTATTCCCAGGAGGCTGTAAAGTCACCAACCAAGGCAGCGGTTGGTGACCAAAGGTGGAGGGTGGTAAGAATCCCCTGATTGCAGACCCAGGCTGCCATTTGATGATGACTTTTTATTTAGGTACTTACAACTGCAGATAACTTTCAAGTGAAGGAAGATTGCAACAGTTAGAAGAAGAACTGTCTTATATTAAATGGGACATTATTGGACTTTGTAAAGTTAGAAGAAAAGGTGAAGAAACAATTGATTTAAAAAGTGGACATATACACTACTATAAAGGCACAAATATTGAAAATACAAGTGGAGTAGGATTCATTATAAATAAAAAATGGAAGAATAACATTGTGGAGATTGATGGTGTATCAGACAGAGTGGAAAGATTAGTTTTACAACTTAATAGCAGATACCAAATGCAGATAATTCAGTTTTATACCCCAACAAGTTCTCATAGTGACGAAGTTATAGAAGATTTTTATATGGATGTACAAAAGGCTTTTGATCAGAGTAAACAACATTTTAAAATTGTTATGGGAGACTTTAATGCTAGAATTGGTAAACAAATGAAAGATGAAAATGCTGTAGGTAATTTTGGTTATGGTAATAGAAATGAGAGAGGACATACACTTGTGGAGTTTTCAGAAAAAGAAAAACTTTATATTATGAATTCTTTTTTTGAAAAAAATGTTAAAAGGAAATAGACATGGAACCATCCAAATGAAGGTACAGCAGAATTGGATTATATTTTGACTAACCGAAAATACATATTTCAAGATTGTAATGTTCTTAATAAATTTAACACAGGAAGTGATCATCGATTAGTAAGATGTAAGATACATGTTATTGGAAAACTAGAAAGACAAAAATTATTAAGAAAAACAATATTTACAGTTGATATTCCTAATCTTCAGAAACATTCTAATGAATTTAAATTAGAACTTACAAATCGGTTTCAAGTATTAGTAGATTTTGAACATGATTCAGATTTGAATGACATTAATAAAAAAATAAGTGATACACTTTTAAAAACTGCAACGAAGATAGCTGGTAGAAAAAAGCAACAATTGACCAATAAAATTTCTACTGAGACTGATGCATTAAAAAAGATTTAATATCTCGAATTTTATAAAATGGTGTGGAAAAGAGTTGAAAATGATATAAGAAAGTATAATTGTGAACTAGCAAGGAAAGCTATAGAAGAGAACAAAAGTCTAAAGAGTGTAAAACAACATTTTGGTATTGGTAGGAAATTTATATCTGCAATAAGAAAAAAAGATGGCATTATTACTAAAAAGAGAGATGACATCATAAAATGTGTAGAAGACTTCTATCAAGAATTATATAGTAATAAAGAACAAGTGCCTCCTATACATATTATATCTTCCGAATTGCCCAGAATTTTGAATGAGGAAGTGAGACATGCAATTAAATTTATGAAGAAAGGGAAGGCTCCAGGTAATGATGGAATTGTAATTGATATATTACAAGAAGCAGGTGAAGAAATAGAATTTTTTTTAGCAAAGTTACATACCAAATGTCTAAATGATAAAGATGTACCAGATGATTGGAAGAATGCAGTATTAATATTAATATTTAAAAAAGGTGATAAAGAAGACATTAGAAATTACAGACCTATCAGTCTTTTATCAGTTTTATACAAAATTTTTACTAAGATAATTACAACTCGTTTACAGAAAACACTGGATTTCCACCAACCAAGAAAACAAGCTGGATTTAAAAGTGGTTTTAGTACAGGAGATCATATCCAGGTATTGAGAGAAATTATAGAAAGGACAAATGAATATGAGTTGCCATTATGCTTAGGATTTGTAGACTATGAAAAGGCATTTGATTCTATAAACATTTCTTCAGTGATTAAAGCATTGGATCATCAAGTTGTAGATCCAGGATATTGTCATATTTTGAAGAATATTTATAAAAATGCAACAGCAATAATTAGATTACATAATGATAGTAGGAAAATCAACATTGAAAAGGATGTAAGACAGGGTGACTCCATATCTTTAAAACTTTTTACAGCAGTGCTGCAAGAAGTATTTTGTGGATTAAAATGGGAAGCTAAAGGAGTGAAAGTAAATGGAAATTATTTAAGTCATTTAGATTTTGCAGATGATGTAGTTGTTTTTGCAAATAATGCTTTAGAGCTACAGGAAATGTTGCAGGAGTTATTAGATGAAAGTAGGACTAAAGATAAATGTTAAAAAGACTAAAGTAATGTTTAATGGATTTTCTCAAAATATGAAAATAAAGATTGATTATGATGAGTTAGAAGAAGTTAACAGTTACAAATACCTTGGTCAGATTATTAATACAGATGGAAATATAATGCATGAAATTAATCATAGAATTAAACTTGGTTGGAGTGCTTTTGGTAGAAATAACTTGATACTAAAAGGAAATATGCCTATGTGTTTGAAAAGGAAGGTTTTTAATAAATGTGTTTTGCCAGTTCTTACTTATGGATCTGAGACTTGGACACTTAATAGAAGAGCAATACAGAGACTTCAGACCACTCAAAGAAGTATAGAGAGATGCATGTTGGGAATAACAAGAAGGGATCGAAAACGCAATGTATGGGTAAGAGAGCAAACAGGTGTTACTGACCTCATTGAAAAAATTAAACTGAAGTGGAGTTGGGCTGGACATATTGTTAGAAGGTATGATAACAGATGGACAATTGGAATTTTAAACTGGATTCCAAGAGATTGTAAAAGACCCAGAAAAAGACCACATGTGAGATGGGTGGATGAAATAAGAAAGTGTGCAGGGGTGATGTGGAGAAGAGAAGCTAAAGATAGGAAAAGATGGATTGAACTTGGAGAGACCTTCATCCTGCAGTGGATTGATAATGGTTGATGATGATGATGATGAATAAACCTGAATATAATTCCTTCCTTTTAGAAAACCAAAGATCCATCAGCTATAGTTTGAATCTTCATCCACTTCTATTGCATGTATAGAATGCCATGACTCCAAAAGCAAATTCAAAGAAGTGTGGCATATAGCTAATAACATCCACACTATAAACCGAAAGGAAGCATGCTTTCCCCTGTCCAAAAAATGGACTTTCTAATCCACTATTTTGCATATATTTATATATTTGTTATCTATATATTACATCTTTTTCAGATAATGTCATTATGATTATGAGAAAATAAACTTCTCGGAAGTGCTCAGCTACATTTTAATTTTATCTATTATGTTTCTATCTATATTAATAATCTGACTAAGGTATTTGTAGTTGTTAACTTATCCTAAATCACGATTATCAATAATTTTCTTATTTTGAGAAAATTCACTGAATGTTATTTTACCTTTTTTTAGTATATATCTTTAATCATATTTTTTTATTTTCAACTGATAACTTTTGCAATATTTCTTAAAATTCTGAAGCATTATTTGCAAAAACAACCTCATCATCTAAAAATATAAATGATTTAAATAATCTTCATTGATTCTTACTTCTTTAGTTTTCTATTTCAATTGACAAAACACTTCTTGTAAAACTGCTATAAAAGGTTTTGGAGGTATGAAATCTATATACCTTTGTCAAATGTTAATTAGTACCATCATGTAATCCAATCATTTTGATGAATATTCTTTAGAAAGCAATAATGTCCTGAATCTATATCTTGATGATTCAATGCTTTAATCAACTCAGAAATGCTTGTAGAATCGAATGCTTTTCAGAATCTACAAATCCAAAGCATAATGACAAACTTTATTCTTAGTTCTTTTAATGGATACGATTCATTCACTAAAAATATTTTGAAGTTAAGCTTGTTCTTTTAATTAGTTAGAATATAAAATTCATTGTGAATGATTTGTGGTCAACTTGATAAATATTTTATATAAAACTGATAGAAGAATAAATTTATAATTTTTAATAATGTGTTATTTTTAATATTAGTATTATTACTGGTACATCTTTTGTCATTTAGACATTTAATAGACAACACAGTATTTTCCTGAATGTTTGTGATGATGGTGTTCTAGTTGTATTTTTATATGGACTACTTCCATCATCTAATATGAGTATTGAATGTCTTTAGAAAATAAATTATTTTATTTAAATTTACAAAGAATTCTATTTTTTTTTACCTGCTTTTTCAAGATATCAATTATAATTCTATCATTTCTGGAGCTTTTCCCTTCATAATAGATTTAAATTTATATTTCACTTTATTTAAAATGCTGGGCAATTCAGAAGATAAAGTAATTGTAGAGGATACTTTGTTTTCTTGGTTTTTTTATTAGTATAAAGTTCTTTGTAGAATTTTCCCTTACATTTCATAATGTCATTTCTCTTTTTAGTAATAATTCCATTGTTACCTCTTACTTTAGAAATAATGTTCCTACCAATATCAAATTGTTGTTTTACTCTTTTGAGATATTTAATTTTTTATATCTTTCCTTGTTAATTCACAGTTATACTGTTTTATGATGTTATTAAGTTTATTTTGTACCATTTTAGAAAACTCAAGAGATTAAATTTTTTTTTAATGAATCATTTTAAAAATACATTGTCTTGTCACATTAAAAAATTTATTAATAATTTGCTACTTATTTGTATCAGCTATCATTCCTTCAAATCTTAATAGGGAATCACTTACATCTTATTGATTTCATTGAAATTTGAAACAACTTCAAAATCAGTGTATCATTTTAAAACAATATGTAATTTCTAATTCAAATTTACTACAGTGTTTCTGAAAATCAGAAATAATAATTGTTGATACTATTTTTCTTAATAGTTTTTATCTCTTTGGTTTTGCACTATGAATATTTTATATCTTACAAATCAATGATCACCTTTTGTGTTGAATATATTAAGAACATTAGATGATACTTATGTAATTTGCTTTCTGGAATCTTGCCAACTGTTTTTTAAAAATAATTCATTTACAGTGGTTCAAAATAGATGGTATAAACAATATGACTGACTCCAAGTTATCATATTCAATAATTATTTTTTATTTATTAAAAGGATAAAGAAACAAAAAAGATCCAAAGAATTGTAATTCAAATTTTTTTAAATGTAAATACAGTAAATAATTTTTTTTAAAAAAAACATCATTTAGTAGACTGTAATAAATATGCAGACATACATCACTTAATTTTGAAAATATTCTGATGAAACACATAAAAATCCAAAGAGTTGTAAATAACATGTAAATACAGTAAAAAACAAACAAACATGATTAAGCAGAGTATAACAACTATGTAGGCAAACATCACTTTTTGGGTGAGCACTAAATCGTAATTTTGAAAATATTCCACTGAATCTTGTTCTGCCAATGAAATATTCCAAATTTTAATTACATTTCAAGTTTTGTCAATGAAATATTCCAGATTTTAATCATATTTTCAAAAATGATACAGTAAAAAAATATAAAAAAAAACGTGTAAACTAATGTTAAAAAAATTATGATAATTTGCCACCTGTTAGCATCATTTTAATAATTTTGAAAATATTCTTGTGCAGTCTTCTTGTTCTGTCGATGAAGTAGTCCAAATTTTAAGCACATTTCCAGTTTTATTAATGAAATATGCCAGATTTTAATCATATTTACAAAAATGATAGGGTAAAAAAAGAATGTTTAAAAAAGTATATGTTTTTTTAAAACTTCTATGTTAAAATAAATAATGAAAAATACACCCACCTCTTTTTCATTTTAAAAATTATACTTTTTTAAATATGTAGGATATAAATATTTAATTAATTTACTAAATGCCAGTTATAAAATAATATACATGAACACTATGGAGTCATGATAACCGTTATATTTTCCTCTAAGTCACTTTAGAGATATTATATATATAACGGATAATAGTTCACACTTTGTTAAATTTTGCTTATAATCTAATACGAATTGTTTTCTGGCCGATCCTGTAAATATACAATATTTTTAACATCCTCCCTCATATAGAAGATATATAATACAGACATCTATATGCATAACGCATATTCAAATTAAGAGAATTTCAAAAAAAATGTAGTTAATAATAATTGATAGCACATTTAAATTCACTCAAAAGATAATAATAAACTTACAGTATCATTTCTTTGTTGATTTTTTTTTTAAGTAGTAAAATGTCAGATTATTGATTGACCTTGTATGGGAATTGATTTATCAGATTCATCACAAACATTTGTTCTAGATGACATATTTTTTCCTAATTTTTTTTTTTTTTTAATTTAATGAAAACACAGCAGCAGTCTTGTTACTGGCTGACACAACTTTTCTAGACAATGTTTTTAAGTTCATATTAATATTAGACTGTAGAGACTATTTCCTACCTATAATGAATGGCATTTCTGATTCAAGACTATAATTGTTGATGCAGTACCAATAACAATTATGAAAACATTTTAGTAGCACAAATGTTTTTTTAATTAATTATTCTCAAATAGATGATTTATTCTTTTTTGAACATACAGGTCACTTCAAAGCATAATGTATTTTTCTTTTACTATTAAATAGTTAATTTTCATTTTATTACTTGTGAATTTTCATAAACAAAGTAAATCTGCCAGATTTAGACATATAAATAAATTAGTTACATGAAATACTGTACTACATCAAATTTAGATAAAAAAGAAAAAGTGAAGGCATTTTCAATTTATTTAATGTGAAAACACACAAATTTGTATTATTTTTTTATAATATTAGATTTAATAAAAAATGAAAAAATGGCTGCTGTCATATCGAAGATAAAGACTTATAAAATATACTAAATTTATTAATATTAATGTGGATTTGACACATATAACAGATTCATTATATAATAATACAAACTTTGGCCAAAATATAAATAAATTGAATGCATTGATATGCAATATATATTATAACAAAACCCATTACCTCTCACTAGACAGGCGTACTCTACCGAATATGTATATATGATGTTTCAATATACATGCCTATGTATTTTTATTTAATTAAGTGGTTTTGACCCAAAATATTATTATTCCAAACTTATGGATTTATTCTCGCAACTGTAATATATCCCCAACGCGTATTTATGGTCATCCGAAGGACACCAAGCGCCAATCCTATACGAATATAAGAATTACGCGAAGTGGATATATTACCAACAAGAATACTATTTACGTAATGTGAGAGAGGTTTTGGCCATCAGCTAGCTCAGTCTCATGGCCGGGTGGTGTCACCGCCGGGAGTAGCTACGAATGGGGTTAAGATTTCTTTTCTTTTTTTTTAAACATAAAAAAAAATAATAACAACTAGATAAATGGATCTATAAATAAATAACTAATTCCACTCTACTACTTTGTATATTTATTTAATATTATAAAAAAATGTATTTATTACTCTGTCATTTTAAATCGCACACATGCATCATTCTTTCCATAATAAATTTCTCATACGCAACTCAAGTAGTGAAAGTCGATATTACGAAAAAGTTTGTATCACATGACTCCCAACACTGATTACTTTATTATGTCTGCAATGGAACGAGGCTTTAAGGAAACCTTATTAATTAGTTCATACATCACCTCCACTTATTATAGTAAGTAAAAACACAAGAATTTCCTTTTTATAAAGAAAAATAAAATCATTAATTAAAGTTCTCTACCTAACTCTTCCCGGGAAGTAGTAAAAGCAGATTTATCTATCTATTACAGAGTTCCGTTCCACAGGTAAATTAGGCAATTCAAGGTAACGATTTGAGATCTTCATGTCCGTTGGCCGACGAGGTTCATTTGATTCCATGCTGGAATTATGTTGTTTCGAGGCATCATGGTTTTATTAGTTGAGGCAGCTGCAGCAGGTTGGGATTAGGGGTTTGAATCCGATGCGGCTTCTCTTACCCCGACATTTCTTTTGAAATCACCATTATATAAGTTAAATACTAAAACCGTTTAGGTGTTCACTGTTGTAGCTCTGCCGGAAAAAGATAAAATGCATTCTGGGTGGCTCGCTTTTATAGCCCCCTCCATTGGTTCTAGAAGCTTCTTTTTTATCTCACTTCCGATTTTCAATGTGGACTAACCAGATCTGTTAGACATGTGAAAACTCATGTCATAGCTTCTATTGTAATATACCAGAAAATAGAATCTCATTCTGCTGGAAAACTCTAGTTTTTAAAGCGTGAAACAAAATCTCGTTTCTCTCTTTTCACTACTTAATTCATTCATACATGCATTTGTCACACGCATATATATATCATTTAAAAATGACAGAGTCCCTCCCCCCACGTTTATGTATTTGTAACCACCACCACGTAATAAACAAAATTAAATATTATATATATCTACGACTACATATGTTTACCGATTAAATAATTTTATTTGTGACTGGGTTCAAACCCATTCTGTCACAATACCCCCTCCTCCAAAAGCATTCAAATACATTTGCATATTTTGAATGGCTCCTTTCATACAACACTTATCTATTTCGCCTCACATTTCCCTCTGCTTCTTTTCCTGATCCGAAGTTCGGCTTGTCCGGTGGTCTCTTCTCTTCGGGTGTTTCTCTCCATTTTGAAAAGGTATCCACTCCTGTTCTCTGCCCTCTTTCATCTCTTTTACTGCTTCACGATGCCCACCATAGTCATACGAGCTCATGTCAATGGCATTGAGCAGCTCTGCAATCTCTCCCAGCGATGCTTTCCCTGCCCCCAAGATCATCTGTTCCACTCTCATGGGCATACTGTGTCTTATAATGCGGAGTATATGACTCTCTGTCATGTTGCATGCATCCAATGTCTGCAATCTAGCCACCTGTTTATGAAAAAATTGTGAGTAGCTATCATTGCACCCTTCTTTAAACTTTTCTTGCATAATTTGATAGCGCATTAACTCCTGCCTATCCTCGGACCAAAAGGCCTCTCTCACTTCTTTTCGATACTCTTCAAAGGTGGCCGGCTGTCAACCAAGCGCATCCCACCACAACTGGGCATTGTCTGTGAGGTTGCTGCACGCTATAATTACCTTACTTTCTTCCGCCATGGGATTTATATCAAAATATTTTTCTAAGCTAAGTAGATGCTCGACCGGTGCTTTCCAAATCCTATATGCAAATAGACAAATTTTTATGAATTGGTTCATACTCCCTTGCACCATCATGTGACTTATTAGCACTGCCAGTTTTCCCAAGGGGTTTACTTGAGCGCCTTGCTTCTGTTTATCTCCACTCTCCATATCTGTCTTTTCACCTTCCTGTTCCCCCAAATCAAACTCGTCTTTGATTCCCACTTTCTGTTCTAATCTGTCCATTCTCTTTTCTATCTCTCCCAATCTCAACTCTAGACTTTCAAGCTTTTTCAAAATTTGCACCAACATATTTTCCTGCTCCACTTTTTCCATATTCTTTTATTTTATCTTTGATTAATGCTTTGAACCCACTCCCCCATCCCAGACCCTGCACTGCCTTCCTGTTAGCCACTCTACCTCTCGAAACCTCATCGAATTAGACAAACAGGAAATAACAGATTGCATATGTTTGACCTACTGTGCAACTACGAACTGACAAAATGGTTATTTCTTAATAGATATATATTTAACAAACTAACGCCCTTCGATTTATTTAACAATTCATTTGAACTATATATCCAAACAACCCTTTCTTCATTAAAATATAAAACCCTTCGCTTTATTAACGTATTTCTAATATCTCATAACTCTCCCCATTCCCCTCTACTTTTCTTCGAAGCCCTTTAGTTGGGACACCATTATAACAAAACCCATTACCTCTCCACTAGACAGGCGTACTCTACCAAATATGTATATATGATGTATCAATATACGTGCCTATGTATTTTTATTTAATTAAGTGGTTTTGACCCAAAATATTATTATTCCAAACTTATGGATTTATTCTCGCAACTGTAATATATCCCCAATGCGTATTTATGGTCATCCGAAGGACACCAAGTGCCAATCCTATACGAATATAAGAATTACATGAAGTGGATATATTACCAACAAGAATACTATTTACGTAATGTGAGAGGTTTTGGCAGCTAGCTCAGTCTCATGGCCGGGTGGTGTCACCATCGGGAGTAGCTATGAATGGGGTTAAGATTTCTTTTCTTTTTTTTTAAACATAAAAAAAAAATAACAACTAGATAAATGGATCTATAAATAAATAACTAATTCCACTCTACTTCTTTGTATATTTATTTAATATTATAAAAAAAAAATGTATTTATTACTCTGTCATTTTAAATTGCACACATGCATCATTCTTTCCATAATAAATCTCTCATATGCAACTCAAGTAGTGAAAGTCGATACTACGAAAAAGTTTGTATCACATGACTTCCGACACTGATTACTTTATTATGTCTGCAATGGAACGAGGCTTTAAGGAAACCTTACTAATTAGTTCATACATCACCTCCACTTATTATAGTAAGTAAAAACACAAGAATTTCCTTTTTATAAAGAAAAATAAAATCATTAATTAAAAGTTCTCTACCTGACTCTTCCCGGGAAGTAGTAAAACCAGATTTATCTATATATTACAGAGTTCTGTTTCACAGGTAAATTAGGCAATTCAAGGTAACGATTTGAGATCTTCATGTCCATTGGCTGACAAGGTTCATTTGATTCCATGCTGGAATTATGTGTTGTTTCGAGGCGTCATGGTTTTAGTAGTTGAGGCAGCTGCAGCAGGTTGGGATTAGGGATTTGAATCCAATGCGGCTTCTCTTACCCAGACATTTCTTTTGAAATCGCCATTACATATGTTAAATACTAAAAACGTTTAGGTGTTCACTGTTGTAGTTCTGCTGGAAAAAGATAAAATGCATTCTGGGTGGCTCCCTTTTATAGCTCCCTCTATTGGTTCTAGAAGCTTTTTTTATCTCACTTCCGATTTTCAATGTGGACTAACCAGATCTGTTAGACATGTGAAAACTTGTGTCATAACTTCTATTGTAATATAACAGAAAATAGAATCTCATTCTGCCAGAAAACTCTAGTTTTTAAAGTGTGAAACAAAATCTTGTTTCTCTCTTTTCACTACTTAATTCATTCATAGACACATTTATCACACGCACATATATATCATTTAAAAATGACAGAGTCCCTCCCCCCGCGTTTATGTATTTGTAACCACCACCACATAATAAACAAAATTAAATATTATATATATCTATGTCTACATATGTTTACCGATTAAATAATTTTATTTGTGACTGGGTTCGAACCCATTCTGTCACAATATATATAAAGTAAACATTTTCAAGGACATGATACCTATAAATATATCACTTTCCATTTAAGCTAGGCATTTATATCTTTGATTATATTACATACCAATTAAGGAAAAATAAAACAAGTTATCAAAAAAAAAAAAAGACAAATATTAAAAAAACACTTAAGATATATTCAAATGCTTTTAAGTTAAGTTTGTTCAGATATAAATAATTTTTGCAACTATTTAAATAAAATTATTTTTAAAAAATAGCAAAAGCAATGAAAGGGTTTTCTTAGGTTAGCACATTAAGATAAAAAGTAAATTATTTTTAAAAAATTACAAACATGTTAATTTAATTTACAAAAATTACAAAATTCTATAAATTAAACAATTTTTGAAATGTTAGCAGAATTAAATAGTAATATATATATATATAAAAACTTTTGTGTTACCATAAAGAATTAAAATGAGAAAGTGACTTATTAATGTCTGTGTTAATATTTAATAGTTAATTTATATACCAGAATAATTTACCTTTTTTTAACTACCTGTATAAGTTATTTCAAACTATCTTCTATTCTTCAATATTAATAATTACATTCTTTCAATTATCTAAAAAGTTCTTTATTATGTCTCATTATTATTTTTTAACCCTTTACAGTTCTTTCGAAAGCACCACTCACTATTCCTTTACTTCTGGAGGGAGGGGGGGTCAATTTCTTAATAAAAATGTATTATTATAAACTATGTAGATTAAAATAATTTTTTTTGTTTCCATTATGTAATCATTAAATCACTTTTTACTACAATTCAACATTTTATCTTACAGTAATATTACACAATCCACCCCTACCCCCTTCAGATTTCAATCATGTAATAAAATTACTAATCATCTTTACTATTTCAATAATATAGGGCAGGGGTCAACCAACCTTTTTGCACTTAAGAGCACATTCTATAATACTGGCCAAGTGGCAGGCACCATTTATTTTTTCAACCAGGTGTTGGGCACCATTTACTTTTTCAATGTAAATTTCTAGTTGGATATTGTTAATAACACACATAATGTACAAAAAAATATTTATTTCAAAAATAAAATTTTAACATATAATTATTGTTTATATTTTTACACTGTAAAAGTATAGTATGCCCTACAATTTGATTACAATATATTACAATAATTTATAAGAAATTTAAAAAATTAAATTTATTTGTATCAGATAAATAATTTTTTATCGTGTTCGGATAGCAGGGGTAGGCACACATAAAATGGTCTGTGGGCGCCATGGTGCCCAGAGGCATAGGGTTGGGGACTTCTGATATAGAAAATCATTAAAATTTATGAAGTAGCTTTAAGATTGAATCTCCAGAATATATTAATTAAGAGAATGGTTACAAATAGCAAATTATTATCAACAAAAAATTTAAGTACATGATTAAAATAATAAACAATCAAATATACATATGCAATAAATATGATCCTATTACTTTTTTTTATAAAATTTCTGAATTCTTAATCATATTCATTCCCTTCCAAACTATATCTCATTATTCTCACCCATCAAACTATATTTCCTTGCACCATATAAATACATGAACTCCATAAAAAAAATTCAATACATCTTTGTTCAACAATCTATAAAATACAGTAAAAACCTGATTGGCGATGACAATTTTCTAAGTACTAATAATCGAATGATTAAATATTTGAGTGGATATTTTATATTCAACACTAAACTGCAAAGGATATTTCTGCCTCAATATTCCTATTAACACTTAACCAACTTCAGATGCATCTTTCTAATAAAAAAACATTTGAATTATTATCTATGTTACAAGTTTACCTTTACATTGATTTACTCCCATCCCATTTATATGTAAATATTATTGATTGAATTCACTACTGTCATAAAATTTCACACATCACTTGATCTAAAACAGTTTGACTCTCATTCAGACATAGATAATTTTATTTTTTGTAAATTTCAAATTATATATGAGTAATTCTGTTTTTTCCTATTGACTATTGTTAAAACATCATTCAGTTTTACAAATACCTATTCGACATAATCTGCTGGGTAAAAGTACTTTTTAAAAGACGAAAAATTCCAGAGAAATATCACTATTTAAAATATCATACACTTTGCAAAATATTAAATAATATTTTTAACTTAAGAATGCTGCTAAATAAATCGTTAAAAAGAAATGTTCAAATTAAACAAGTTAAAATAAACCCAGACTTATGTATATATTAATTAATTAAATAGACTTTATAAATTACCTTATATGGAAATAAATTCCTAAGACTAATTAATTGTATAGACCTAAAACCTTACAGTATATGGAAACAAATTCCTAAGAGAAATTTCATTGTATGAGAACAAAGCAGAAGTAAAAATACTCCAGAAAAAGATAAGGAAACAAAAAAAGAGAGGTTACAAATTGCTAGGAAAAAAGGCCTGAACACACTTTCTGTGATTGCTGATACTCACTGTTCCATGAATTGTAAAACAGCAGATTATCATTAGAGAAATTCCCAGGATCTTGGGTTCCTGTAGGTCACTAAGCTGACTAGTAGTTTTAACAGACCGTCTCTGTCTTATTATTATTTTGAATACCTCAAGAGGCTCTTAGAGGGTTGCGTTATAAAAATGATAGTGAAAATAAAGTGAATAATAACTTACCTAAAAATTTATAAACATTATTTGCTACCTAAAAATTTATAAACATTATTTGCTATTCAGTAATTAACCTGTGAAATAGGCTGCTCAAATGCAGACTTTATATTTGTGTTAAAGATCAGAATAGTAATTATTTTTCTTAATTGTTAATAAATTATTATTGCTAAATATATATGTGCTGTTATCTGTTGAGTTTTATTGTATATTTGTTTGCTGGTCACCTAATCATAGATGGGGACACAGCACACTTTTAACATGCAAATAAATTTGATATCTCAAAATATATTAATTATTAGAATTTTAATTGCACTATTTCCTCCCTATTGTTTTGAAGTTCATTGTATTCACCTTTTCTCAATCCAAACTTAATTGTGTGACAAGTGTTTTCAGTTTTTATTTCAGCCAAAACTATTCTTCTCAATCTATTCCTTGTAGTCTTCCCATATCATTGTAGCTAAAAGCATTAAACATTATTCAACATTTTTAACAATATAACTTTTTTATTACACACACATATACAAAACTGTTATTTTTTTCTTCAATAGTCACCAAAACAATAATAGTCTTCACAACTCTGAGTCCAAATTTTATAAGCAGGTAATAAGCAAAAGCCAGTGACACTAAAGTAATTGGTGAATTTGTGGTTTACATGTAAAAGTTATGTCCAGAAAATGCTCTATTGTTACCTTTTATATTGTTATATTGTAATGTATGATTAATACATATATGCATTATATAATGATAT
This sequence comes from Epiperipatus broadwayi, assembly GCA_028023455.1. Classification (NCBI taxonomy): domain Eukaryota; kingdom Metazoa; phylum Onychophora; class Udeonychophora; order Euonychophora; family Peripatidae; genus Epiperipatus; species Epiperipatus broadwayi. The sequence goes on along the minus strand of JAQFVV010000056.1, from coordinate 1,269,504 downwards.
ATTATTTTCTTATAACTGATTACAATTATATGCTAAAAATAAAGATAAACCAATCCCACTGGACTCATAACAGTATAACATCTCCCTCATCAATAATGAAGGCCATAATTCAATTGTACTGTTTTTATCTTTCATCAACCTCATTTACTGACTGATAATGAATGGGTAGGGAATCTGTTGGTCACCATTTTTACCAAAAAATTCTGAAGGAACTAAAAAAAATTTTTTTTAAATTTCACCTGGCTTGGAATCAAATCTGAAATTAATGGTTTCCACCTTTGCATTACTAAATCACATATTGATATTTATTTAAAAATTATACTAAGGTTGGCACTGGAATTATCATAGTCAACATTTATTTAATATTATGGTTATTACAGTAATACTAAACATGATCAGTGAATCACAATACTTCTCATAAGCTTGTGGTTTAAAGAAAAATCATGTATCCAGCAAAAGCCAATGGCTACTCTTTTCTTGTGCTATTTTTAAATGCACATTGTTAAATTATTTATATGCATGTAATAATTAGAATTTTAAAGCAGAATGTATTTAATCAATTTGATTTTATCATTTCATTACAATTTTTGTGAACATCTTTTACATTATTTTTAAACAGAGATAAATTAGAATAATTATCTTAAGATTGTTTATAAAAATACACAATATTTATAATGTTTACAAATTTTAGGATTGTATTGCAGATAGGCTTGTATATTTCAAAGAAAGCATGTTCCATTAGCAACAAATCCATTGGGAACAATCCAAAATTCTATGGGCTATTTTTTCACAAGATTCTTGGTTTGCATGTACAAAAGATTATTAATAAGATAGACAGATTATTATTACTATGGTAACCATCCCAATATCTATTTTCATAAAAAAGCAAATACTGTGATTCTTATATTATGATTAATTCTAGTAACCAGAAAATGATCCCCTTTCATGCCATTGATGATTAACAAGAAAATCATTTAAAAATTCAGGTTTTGGCATCTACAGCTTAAAGACGAAGAGTTTAATTTCAGAGACTTTCCCATTAACATCTTTCTGCCTCCTCCACTCCGTAAAAACAGATGCAAATATTGATGCTGGTTTTCCTTTTTATGAGCATGAAAAAGAAACAATGAAACATTTTTATTTCATTGTCCTTTTTTACAAATCTATTACACAATTATCTGCTAATTAGATTTCCAATTACCCTCCTCAATATAATTAATAAGTCACATTTACAAAGATTTCTTTCTATCTATTAGAATCATCATCTTTCTAATCTTTACTCTTTAATTTCTAAGAAGATACTTTGTTTTCAATTTGACATACAACTATTTGAAGTTTGGACTTTTTCTCACCACCATTGTAAATGTTTGACTTCTCAATATTATTTTGTTTATTATCAAAACTATTTCTAATTCTTTTAGTTTATAAAAAATATTTTTCGTATAATACTAATTTTCATCACATATTGAAATTATTTTTAAGTTGCTTTTACCTTTAATTCTTTGTGGTATCTGAAATTATATATTTCCCTATCATGTCTAATTGTGGAATAAAAAATATATACTATTGCTAAAACTATGTTTTATAATTTAATGTAATGTATAATTTGATGTAAATGTTTTCTGAGCAATAACATTAAAATTACATGGCAGTGAATTTAATCATTGTTTAAACAATATTTCTCCTGTTATTAAATTTGATATGAATAGTACACTTTGCTTTGCAATTCTGGATCTTGTAAATTTAAGTTAAGGATCATGTTCTAATAATTTTACAAAGGTATTTAGAAGTCCAATTAATATTAGCAGTTATAAAGTAACTCTAACGATGGCTATCATTTAAACATGATATCCATTGCCATAATATGCTAAGAAATAAACATATTACGTAATATCTACCATAGCATAAATACTCTCAAGAAGTAATTCAAATTTGACTACATTTAAAAAACATATTTTTTTTAATTTTAGATAATATAAAATATATTCTTAACAATTGCAACAATATGGTAAGTGTAATACATTATACAATTATAGCATGCAATAGCATTCTTGGAAGAGAGTGGATTTACATAATATCATTAATAAATCACACCCATGTTGATATTTAATTGTAGTCATTATTTGCCATAAATATTTTTTGCCTATAATAATAATCTTTATAGATTAAAAGCATATAAACAAATGGTTTTTTAAACATTAAGTGCTTAAATGCTAAGTTCATCTGACCAAAAGCAACCTGGAGTAAATAAGAAACAAAATATTATGATCAAGGCATAACCCGTAAAATCAGCAGTGTCATTTGGCTTTATTTATTATCTTAACATTATATATTTTAGGATCTCAATTTTGTAGCTATATTCTAGTTCTAAGACAATAGTTACAATATTCAAGTATTTTAATGGTTCCTTAAAGAATTTGGATTCAAACAACTTTTCTGATAGCCATGCTGCACTTAACCAATTAAAATGCCATTTATCAATATTTAGTAGTTATTGATATAAATTAAGCAAGTTTACTTTATCAGTGCCATATTTTTAGAGAGCAATTATCTTTTTCTATCATAACTTTCATTTTAACTTGAATATCAAATTCTGTAGTGCAACTTTGACAGTAATCTTTGATATTATTTCCTAATGACATTCCTAATAAGAGCTATATTGTAAATTTGGTGAGTGTAATTTTTTTTCTCTAAAGCAAAGTTTTAAAAAATTCTTATATAATAATAATAATTTATTTATAAATAAATGAATAAGTGATTTAATTGTTCTAAGATGCACAATTTGAAATAGATAAATCTAATAAAAAGAAGAGACATTTGAAAGCTAATATTAAGATTAAAAGACATTTAGTTTTAGAAATACAATTTCTTGATAATCACAATACAGAAACAAACAAATAACTTCCTTATTTATTTAAAATTCCAATTTTACAATGTCTGAAATATTTTGAAACAATGCTCATTTTTCTGTTTTGTGAATAAATATTTAGTTTATCAAGGCCAAACTGATTTTATAATTTTTACACGTATTTTATCATTAAATATAAATCCATCAAAGTCAGTCAACCAAGAGATAATTCATAACGTATCGTGGAATAAAAAAACTTAATATGAGATACCTATATTGTATTGTAGTTGACAGGCAATGTGCTGTAATAAAAATTAAATTCAAATTTGAACAAGAATTAGATAATGAATCAATAACAATAATTTTCTGATGTAAATATATTTTGAAAAAATAAAATGTTAGTTTTGTTCATTTTTAATTATGCATACACTTGTAAACACACACGAATAACTAAACACGATACACTATATATAACTTATTTTTGAAAAGCTTTTACAAATATACATAATTTTAAAATTTTATTCACAGAAAAAAATAATTGTCCTGCGTTTTGATAAAAAAAAAAAATGAAAAGGAATATGATAATTAATAAAAGAAAACTCAATTATGTACTTGTCAGATAACTTTAAAAAAAATGTACAGAAAAACGAATATTTTAATGCATATTAATTTTATAACCTTAGCAAAAAAGCGCCCTTAGCAATTGATTTTTTTACATGATGCAGCACATAGGCTACTGTTTTCTTTTAATATATGAAATAATTTAATTAGTAGCATTACTTATGGAAATAATATAACTTTTTTTTTCCTTTTAGAATAAACTGTTGAAATAAAGTTTTGATATAAAAAATAGTATTGATAAATTGTTTAAGAAAGATGTAAATGGTATGATATATAATTAGTAGCAGTTTACTCCCTGCTGCCAGCTGGAGCAGTTGACTGTTCACTGGCACCAGAAGAATGAGACTCATTATGCTTTCAAGTTTGAGTTTATGGGGAAAAAAGTTTGCCAAGATGTAGGTGAGTACTTGTTTTATCATTTCATCACCTTTACAAGAAATTTTAAATCTGTTTTCACTCTAAAGTATTTGAAATTATCAATCTTATCGTTCTATGCAAATGGCTGCCATTAAAAAAGGCAAAAGCCAGTACAAGGAAATCTTAGAATCATTTGAGCAAGAATAAAACTAAGGAAAAAGATTTTAAAACAAAATCAAATATAAAAAAAAAAGTTACTAGAAATCCTAAGCTTAATGATAGGATTAATTGCGATATAGTTGGCGGGTCAAATTTTATTGAAAACGTTGGAAAAAAAAAGAAAAAAAAGCTTAATAAAGATAGTCTCAAGAATTTCACAATAGCATCAGATATAGCAAGATTCTAGGGCTGCAAACAAATCAGGAAAAACAGGAAATAGACCAAGAAACAAACTAGACACAAAAGTAATCATAAACCTATGGAAATTAAAAAAAAAATCCCAGTGTTAATTCGTTCATAAGAAAAAAGTTACGATACCATCGTGGCTGAATGCGGTAAAACAATGCAGGAGGGGAAAATTATTTTAAATATGAATTCGATCTCAATTTTAGAATCAAACATTATAGATTATGTTTTAAGCCATCTTGCTGCACAAGAATTAATTTTTTCTGATGATTAGATCAAAGTTACTGGGCCACTTCCAGTGCGATTGGGGCACCACAAAAAGAATAGAAAACTTTCAAATTGACACAGAATTAGAACGAAGTGTTTCCTGAGCCAAAAAACAATGATTTAAAAATAAAAACAAGTTCAAATGATGGTATAGACCCAAACAAAGATATTGAAGCTGCAATTCACTCAACACCTTTAATCCAACAATGATTAGGAATAATCCAAAGATTACAAACCTTTACATTACACAATTGAAACTTTGATTACTAATCAAGAAATCGATTTCAATTAAGATAAGCAGAATTCAAATAGGATCAATACAAGAGTCCCAGTTGGAATCCTACTACAATCAAGTCCACAACATGGTTACAGAAACTAGTTACTATAACAGGTTGGTTGCCATTCAGCTCTATTGTACAACCAAACAATAAGCAAGAATCCTACAATGCTAATCACTTTGTTCATAATTGGAATAACCAAATGGAAATATATAAACTAGATCATAATCCCTGGAGAACCTTGCAGTCGGATGAGTTGAACTAGTATTTAGAATATATGACACGTATCAAGAGTTAACAACAATGAAGCAGCCTTTGGAGGCTGTTTCAACCCCCTGATGGCTTGTTTATTATGGCAGTGTTGATTTGAGCTAATCATTTTTTTTCTTTGGTTAACTTTAAAATTAGAGAGTTTGTAAGGTGGTTGGTCTGTTTTGGGTCACCTCCAAATTTTGTAACTTTGATGGAGGCTTTGCTGCAATAATTTTCTGGGCATGGGTCTGCACTCCTTTCTTTCTCGGGGGTGGTGGCAGTCATTAGGAGGCTGGTTCTTTGGTGCAGGCTGTTGACAATTATTGCCGCTACCTGGAAAACCTGCCAGGAGGGTACCTGGTCAAAGTCTCAGCACCATTCCTGTTCTGGTTGGCTGCTGTGCCCCCTTGATAGGTTGGTTTTAGGCAGTGCAGATCTGTGCTCGCTATGTGTTAGTTTTCTTAGTTGGCTTTCCAATTCTGGGCAGGTAGACCGAATGCAGTCCCTGCACATTTGGACTGTTGATTGGGAGACAGAGGCATCTGAAATGGTCTTGACATGACTTGGCTGCAGGTCGAGCTTTTATTATTCAATGGACTTGAGCCTTGGACCTCGCTGCCTGTTGTTGTGGTTGGCGCAATGCTGGACTTGTCCACTTATTCAGCTGAAACATTTGGGTCTTCGCTTTGGGGCACCGGAGGTGGGATCTTTGAGTGATGGATGGCTTCTCAGTAGCTGGGTCATGTAGATCCATGTATAGATACTCATGTTCAGATACACATTAATATCAACATTATAGCAACTCTTTCATGGACATAATTGTTATCAAGCATATTTACTTTATATAATCAATAATTGTTTTACCTTGTTTGTCACATTGAATGCTTTATAATTCTCAATGGGTAAGTATACCCAAAATTTTTGTAATCCTTTTACTAATAAAGGTTACTTTTGAAAGATATAATTAGTAGCATTATACAAGTTTATAATAGATATAATAAAACATCTCCATACTTCCCCATTCTTTTTAAATTCACTTAAATAAAGATATAATATATATATATATATAATAAAATAAATAAAGATATAATAAAAGAC